>CATKHU010000252.1:0-68350 GCA_949752735.1 Lumbricus terrestris
TCGCATTACATTGCTGAGACAAGGATCCGTTATTACTGACACCAGTATTGCATGAAATTAGGCAGATAATTATGCAAATGTCTACACTCATACAGATAAAAACCACTAAAATTATAAGTCTAAATATGAGTTTTACTTTTTTTAAATACCAATGTCCACAATTAGTGCTACTTCTGAGAGGGAGTGGCATTGAACGCTTGGAGGCCAGTCAGTGTAGGCCATTGTCACCCCCTCGAAACGCTGAGGAGCAATGCAAGCACTTTCAGTGGTTCCAGAGGACGTGGCTACATAGCAGCATTTCCGGTTATGGCTGCATTTTCGGTCAGGATTGCATATTCCGGTATACGACATGTGGTAGCGATACGACATCCGGAATGGTTAGGGCTAGAATTAGGGTTTGGATAAAGGTTAGGATCCTTGAAATCGACTTTGTCCTGATGACCTCGTTTTTATTACGTAAGTACCATGACTGATTACGTAATTGCCTTGAAATTTGACCCTGTGATGTCACTCTGACGTCAATTGCCAATGATTGGCCTCATGATGAGAGTGGGATGACTATTTCCCTCATATACTTGTCCATGCAGGTTGTCTTCCCCGGCTTCTCGTTCCCTCAACGTGACCGTATAGAGCTGTGGCTGGTAGCCCTTTGTTGGCCATCGTGTCTTGTGCCCGGATCATGTGCACCTTCATTCCCTGATCTTGTCCATCACTTTTTGCTTTGTCCCAGATCCTCCCGAGTCACTTCTTTTCAGATCCTGTCTCTCCTACTTCTGCCAAATGTTCTTCGCAACCACCAGTAGTTATGCCTGTTTTCAAGAAATTTGCGCGTGCAGTACCTTTAGGCCATGTTTGGAATACCGTACAACAAATTGATTACATAGAGCGCTTTAAAATAAAAGATTTATTTGTGTCAAAATGCAAGAATTCTCCAATTAAGAATGTTATTGGCATTTGTTATTAGGTTCCAAAGGAGAGCGAGAGAAATTAATCCCCAAGAATCCGTCGACGTCTAACATTAGCGCAGTGATTAAAAAGTGGTGAGTGAATTATTTTGCACCAACCTAATTTTCACTTTACTTTTCTTTGACTTTGATTTAAGAGATTTCAACATTGTCATTGACAGTTCAAAACAACAACATTTTGATTTCAAGTCATATGAGCCTACCTTGTAAACGCTGATGCCATCAAATGCACCAATGCCACATCTTTACAGAAGCCTAGTTCAACGTTTGAGACATTGGTGAATCTAAAAGTGATATAAGTTTTGTTTTCCATGAAATATTTTGGTGGAAGTTGGTCATGTCACTTTTAGTGAGACCGTCCACTTTTTCGACGATTCAAAAACATAACGCAACAAAAACGCGACTTAATTAATTCACATCACATCTTGTTGTTATATTAACCTGATATTGCCTGAAAATCCTTATTATTATTATTATTTACAAAAGAAACATTGTACCAGCGTAGCTGCACCTCATTGTGAAGTTACTTAGTACGGTGACTATCAAGTTGGTAAATAAAGAATGTGCCAATAATTGCTGATTTTGTTGTTCAAACAATCAAATTCAAATTTCTAAAAATTAAAATGCCCAACGTGTCGATGGCATACAAAATGTGTATTAACTTAAGACACTTTAAGCGCAAGTTCTTGAAGGTAAAGCTGTAGGCCTAGGCCTACTGACCGCCTACTCTGATAAACAGTGAGAGCGCAAAAATTAAATTGAGAGTTCCGAAATAAGCCGCTGATCAAAGGAGATGGGATGAATGGAGAAAAATCGATTAAAAAACGAAATAAACACGTTTTTGAACAAGAATAGGAAACGGAAAACGTTTCAAGCAGCTATGCAAGTATGCCACCTAATTAGTTAGCTTAGTAACTGCTATGGACATTGATTCTTGATTTTGAGTTTTTGTTCTTGAAACAACATTGAACCGTTTTAGATTTGTTTCACATTATCTTGTAGTAGGCAGCAGCCTACTACAAGATCACACAGTAAAAATAATTGTAAAATATAAATCGATATTTTGACTGAGTTATCGCCATTTCTTCAGACTTTCTTCTTAAATTTAACTTTTTGACTGTACGAGAGCCTTGGATCTTCTTTTACTTAGTAACATTATTTCTTATCACAGGGGGCACTATAAAAGTGAGAATAGCATGTATGCAACGTTTATTGCCCAAGTCCGATCTATATAATTGTATATATATAATTATTTGCCTTTTTGCCAGAATTACATAGGCCTACTCCCGACCTTATCATCACCTTGAACGGCCGACGATGTTTTACCGTTTGTTGCACTCATGCATTCAATAGAGGAAAAGCAGTCAATGCAAATCAAACTTCATTAAACGTTTCGGTGACCAGCTTGACTTTTATTCATGATTATTTAAGTCGTCTATGAATATATAGGTCTGTGCGATATACACGCAACATTCAAGCCATGCGCACATAATTTTTCTCAACCGTAACTACGAATTTGAACGATTGTGGCTCATAATGACCTTGGTTATCGAATTGTTCCTGCTCCTTAAGATTTCTCGTTCAAGGCTACCCTGCTGTTGTTAATTTGTCATAGGAAGAGTGCCTCACCTGCATTAGCGAACTGCCTAAAGGGGAATAAGTATTCTTCATTCATTGTGCATTGCACGAATGCACGTATTACATTCATTCATTGTTTCTGTTTTTCAGAGTCACTGACGTGCTTGCTGAGATAGTAATGGCAACGCAGCAGGCAACCAGATGGCAAGGACATTAGGCGTTAAATTTTTATTGTGAAGAAATCATATATAATTATTAGAAAAGTGATAGCCTACAAACTAATTTGTATTACAAATTTCAAAGTGTAAACTTTCTGTTCATTTGTTTATTGACTATCCTATACAGTCCATAAAATGAATAAACATGGGTCAAAGTCACATAATTCTTTCGTTCATTTATGCTGAGTAAAAAAACTTAATTTGTACCATCCGGGAACCCATAGGCGTACGGAACATTTCGGCAGTGGGGGAGCAAACAAACATTTTTTGCCCCCAAAATCTGATGACCTTTTTTTTAGTCATCCGCCCAAAAAATCTTATGATTTTTTTACCCATTTTGCCCAAAAAAATCCTCCCGTACCTGTTTTGCCCGAAAAAAATTCCCTAATTTGTTGGCCCGTCCATGCCTCCGTTGCCCGAAAAACACATTTGCCCGAAATTTGGGGGGCATTTGCCCCTCTGGACCCCCGCCTCGTACGCCTATGACCACTACCCATATTATATTAGCAATCGCGCAACAGTATTACAGTAAGTTTTTTTTTTACAGCAATCAGTTCTTGACAATGACGACTGTCGTCAGTCAATCTGCATGTAAGATAGTAATTATCTTGCATTGCATTTTGCATAACTATTCTTGATTTTGTGCGAAGCAGTCGTTGCAGACATTTTGTATGCCAAGCGCGCCCGTAAACTTAAGACGGGACCGCGTACCTGAGAGCGAGAGAGAAAGACAAACAGACAGACAGAGAAAGACAAAGAGAGGGACATATCGACAGAAGGAGGGATGTGGGCTGAGAGTGGATAGTCTTGCAGCAGCGGCCAGGCGAGTGCCGAACAACAGTAGGCCTACTGTAAAGTAGATAGTGTAGAAAGATAGCGTTTTTAAGTATATATTATTATCAAATCTTATGAAATCAGCCAAATTAAAACTACCAATCAAAAGGAAAGAGAAGGGATTAACTTGGATCACAGAGGAGACATTGGATTTAGTTGACAAGAAAAGGGAATGCAAGATGCGAGGAGATAAGGTAGAATATGCTGCTTTGAAAACTAAGGTACAGAAATCAATAAGACGTGATAAAGATCAGAATATAAACAAGCTATGTCAACGGATAGAGGATGGAGACAAGAATCACAACATGAAGCAAGTATATGAAACGGTGAAGAAGATTACTGGGAAGCATACTGCACCACTGCTGGTAATTAAAAACAAAAAAGGAGAATTGCTCACGGAGCAAGAAAAGGTGGTGGAAAGGTGGAAAGAATACTGTGAAGAACTATATGAAGAAAAAGAGAAGGAAGTGGATGGAGTTGGGGTGGAGGACGATTTGTTACAATTGGAACAAATGATGCAGGAACCTCCACCATTAAGGTCTGAAATAAAGTGGGCATTAGGAAAGACGGCTAACGGGAAGGCGGCTGGCTCAGATGGAATAACTGTGGACTTGTTGAAAGTTAGCGGTGAAGATGTAGTGGATAGGTTACACGAAATTTGTACGGAGGTGTGGAGCACGGGAAAATGGCCACAGGAATGGACGGAGTCAGTGTTTATCACTATGCCGAAGAAGGGAGACAAGAAAGAATGTTCTAACTATCGGACAATTGCATTGGTGTTGCATGCAAGTAAGGTGCTTCTGAAGATTATACTAGGCAGAATCAAGACAAAAGTAGAGGAGGAAATAGCGGAGGAACAAGCAGGGTTTAGATCGGGTAGAGGGACAAGAGATCAGATTACAAATTTGAGAATTGTGATGCAAAAGGCGGAACAACATCAGCAGCCCCTATATATGTGTTTTGTGGATTTCCACAAGGCTTTTGATTGCATAAAACATGGACGCCTTTGGATAACCATGTTGGAGATGGGCTTTCCACCGCATCTGGTTGCAATCATCAACAGATTATACAAAGGACAAAGAGCAGCAGTGGGAATAGCAGGTGTACTATCAGAGTGGTTTAAAATTGGCAGGGGGGTCAGACAGGGATGTGTACTATCCCCCTATCTATTTAACCTGGTGGCGGAAATGGCAATGCGAGAGGCTCTGGAACAGTATAAGGGAGGATTCAAAATAGGGGGAAGAAGAGTGTCAAATCTCAGATATGCGGATGATATTGTGTTGGTTGCCACATCATCGGAGGAGCTTCAAGAACTGATACAGAGGGTGGTGGATGCGGGGGGAAAATATGGATTGATATTTAACAAAGGAAAAACGAAAGTGATGACTACAGATAGCAGGGAGATTGAAATTTATGTGGAAGGAGAGGTGTTGCAACAGGTGGATAAGATGCAATATTTAGGAGCCCAAATAACTGTAGATGGAAGATGTGATGAGGATATAAGGGCAAGACTGGGAATGGCGAAGGGAGTGTTGTCAGGCATGAGTACGGTATGGAAAAACAGAGGCATCACCATACCAACCAAACTGCGAATGTTGAGGACACTAATATGGCCAATTGCAACATATGGAGCGGAGTCATGGACATACAGGAAGAGTGAAGTGAGAAGAATAAAGGCTTTTGAAACGACATCATACAGAAGAGTACTAAGAATACCGTGGACGGCTAAGAGAAGGAATGAGGAGGTGCTACAGGAGGTGGGTGGCGAACGGCTTTGGGGAGAGGTAGTAGGGAGGAAGTTAAGTTACTTTGGTCACATCATGAGGAAGGAAAACTGTCTGGAGAAGGATATAATCACTGGAGAAACGGAGGGAAAGAGAAGACGCGGAAGACCACGTAGGGCGTGGATCGACGACGTGAGAGAGTGGACTGGGATGACGTTGGAGCAGGCGATTCGAGCAACGCAGCAGAGATCTTCTTGGAGACAGATCGTCCTTTGTGCCGCCAAAGTTCGGACGTACGAATAAGGCACCGACGACGACGATTATGAAATCTTAGCGTTGCGTTGTTTGATACTTGGTTGATAGGCCCCAAATGGTTGTTCATGGTGCATTTTTATATGTCGATACTGCTGCATTTTAAGAACAAAATTACGAGAAATTTGTCGGTGATTTGCGTAACAAAGTCAAAGTTATTATTGTTTACGAATTGTAGGTAGGCCTAATTATAACTAGCGATTTCAGTTAGCCTACAGTTAATTTAGGTTAGGCTGGTGGGCAGCGCGCTGAATAACGTAAACCCGAAAAGACTGGAAAGGAGAAGAACACGTGAGGGAGTAAGCTCACTCTAGCATCGTAAATGAACGCTGAAAGTTAATAGGCCTAGCCTACCATTCCTATGTCTTCAATCAAAACAATATCTAGCCACACCTAACTACCTCCATTAGCGTAGTAGGCTATCATAAGAGACGAGGAGAGTCTAATCCAATTTAATTTTATGAGACTAACCCAATCAACCGCTATAGGCTAGTTATAGATCCTAATCTAACGCAATGTTCATTAACCAAGGATCGCCTCTAAATTAAAGCGCATTCTCAAATGATCAAATCAGAATCAATTGGACCGTAGCAATAATGGAGACTCTAAGACTTTCAAAAGAGTTCCGCAAGTAGGCTAGACTACTTAGCATGACGATCTTACCTACTCGCAATCGGTTGCACAGATCGATTTCTTGCGGGCATCGATTTCTTTCCTTATGTAAAGCAAGGTAATCGTTCATACAATGTTATCAGGCCTATGTTACGCATTTCCTACACCGGTGTAAAGGTTTCAAACTACCCCCTCCTAAACATTACCCCCCTGAAAACAGTATTTTGCATAAATCATCGCATTTATTGCACTACACATATCAGAAAAATCATCCCGCTTCTTGTTTTTTAAAAAAGATTCTCATCCGTCATCCCACTTTGTGGTTTGTTATCAATATTTTCATCTGTAGCTAAAACAGACCTACTAATCGCCGCTGAAGTTACAATGGAGAAATGGCTTCGAGGCTATTATTATTTTTTGATCCAAAAATTGATAACATACCACGAAGTGGGATGACGGATGAAATTCTTCAGACCAAAACAAGAAGCGGGATGATTTTTCTGATTTTTGTAGTGCAATAAATGCGATGATTGATGCAAATCTAGTTTCCAGAGGTAATCTAAAATCGGTTTCAAGTTACCGGGGGTAATGTTTAGGAGGGGGTCATTTGAAACCTTTACACCGGTGCTTTGCGCAGCACAGAGTATGGGATTGCAACCTCAACGCAAACGGCAAACCTACCGACCGAAAGCTATTCTTTGGGAGTAGCCTAGTCTACGTGACTCAAAAACGATTAGTTTTTGCACATTATTTGAGGATTTAGGATCAGTGGCGGCGCCAGGATTTCAGTTTTTTTGGAAGGAGTGGCTGAATTCGCGGCGCAAATTTTGCGTTTTCAGTCGTCAAAATATCTGACTGAAGAAAAAATTTCCATTTCAGCCGTCAAAATTTCTGACGACCTTTTTTTAGTCATTTGGTCGAAATCTTGGAAAACTGGTCCTTTTCCGTGAGCGCCAAGCTGTCTGTCAAACCTCGTGCGTACCTTTGCGGTTATTTGGGGGGGGTGAGCTAAAGAGAGTTAATCGTCCAAAAATGTTATTTTTACATGGGGAAAAATGGATGGCATTTTGGGGGGCTTAGCCCCTTAGCGCCGCCACTGTTTAGGATTGGTTGCAAGATTGCTTAGGATCAATTTCCATGTGTACCATCGTGGTCCCCGGACGAGAAGGACGTTATTTCGTTGCGGACCTGCCAGAGAGTTTCCCTGGGACATACAGCGTGGGAGTCTGTTTTAGCCTACTAACATAACTCGATGTCTCTTCGCATTCTTCACACTTCTTAAAAGCCGAGCATAAGAGTTATTGTTATAATTTTTCGGTAGTCAAAAATATTCTTAAATCCTTTAGTTTTAATTGCTTGAGTTTTCACCATACATATAGACGGCACGATGTAGGCTATAGTTTTCTTAATTCTTTTGTTCATCCAACGTTCAGAAACACTCCATGATCGTCAATTTCAGTACCTCCGAAACGCAAAAGTAAAATTTCCCATTTATTCTGAAACGCTTCATGGTTAGGTCCGATTATCCGAACCCTTCACCACAATGCATGAGACCTGTCTTAACATGCCTATTGTAGGCTATATAGCCGGACGAAGGCGCGACGCACGCAAGGTGCGCAGTGGTGTAGTGGGTATGTTCGTCGCCTTGCAGCCGAAGGATTGCAGGTTCGAATCCACCTCAAGTCGCCGCGTAGAGACCTTGGGCAAGTCCTTCACACACAATTGCTCAGCGCTTCGGCGGGAAACTCGGATGCAGTGTCCGCGCTGCATTTGGGAGAGCCTCTGAGTAGTAGAGAGCTTGAAGGGGCGCTGAAACAAGTGCACGTACAAACAAACAAACGCTATGACAGCTCCAGAAGTTGAAGCCAGGACGCAAACTATTTCACGGTAGGCGTTCTCACACTTTACCTTAATGGTCATTTTCAAATGATTATATTATTATTACGTGAACTAGAACTCCCCGCAGGGTCGGATTAAGAATGTGTTGACCAATATGGTGACCAACTGACCATGCTCAGTGAAAGTGAGAGGCCCAGCATACAGTATCAAGATAAAAAGGAAACGCGTTTCATTCAACGATGGAATTTTTAAATATTTTTTTATTTCTATCGCGCCCCTTCACGCTCCCTGCTCAGAGGCGCTCTTGACTACAGAGTGGACACTGCATCGGAGTTTCACGCCGAAGCTCCCGAACAAAAATAGGCCTATTGCGAGTGAAGGACTTGCTCAAGGTCCCTACACGGCGGTTTAAAATGGATTCGAACCTGCAACCCTCCGGCTGCAAGGCTACGAACATGCCCAGTTGCCCACTACACCACCTCGCCCACGAATAGTGCCAATAGAATGTCTCTCAATAAATGTTGGCTTATCCTTTCACAAGTCGCATATTAAAAGGCCTAATAACTTTGATTCCATGAAAGAAACGGCTTCTATTCCACTAATGTCTCCTGCAACAAGCTTCATAGTTTGAAGGGGAGTCAAGGTCCGAGTCAGACAGGCTGAAAATCGGACTGAAAGGGTGCCATGGATGATGCATCAAGCTGAGATTACTATTAGAACAGGCAGCAATACACGGCGTTAATAGCAGCCTGCAAATCACGTCCACCCTACGAGGCAAGAACTCGGTACCTCTCGCTCTCAATGCCAGTGTGTTAACCAATGCACTTCCCGACCTCCCTAAACGTGCAACCATGAAACAGCAGATATAGAATTTACATGTAGATGAATTTAGACAATAGTGTCTTTTTCGGTTTCCATGAGAGTGGATAAAATATTATACATCTTTCTATCAAAATAAATAATTTTATAGCATAGCCTGCATAATGAAGTTATAATTTGTAAGTTTTTCTTTCAAGCTGCTAGCCTACGTTTTCTGGTAATCTTTCGCTTTAGTTTTTTTAAATTGTTCGTCTTTTAGGTCTACATGGGCTTCACAGTTGGTCGGGTAGGCTACACGTTCAATATTATTGACGAAAAGCACTAAATAGAAGTCGGATTGACGAAAACAATTTTTGATTTTGAGAACAGCTGCCAGGCTCAATAATTATTTAGGCTACGTCATCTCTACATTGTCGTCATAGTATTGTGACGTTTAAAGTTCGTAATTGCGATAAAGCCGTTGAATGAGTTATACAAAATAATTGGTAGTAGAAAATATTTTTTGATAATGGTTAATCCTGAATTTCTTTTAAAACAATGTTTGCGGTGCTGTAGTTAGCTTAACCGATCGAAGACGTTAACATGGTAAGTAGGCATAGGCATGATTCCCCAATTATTGGTCAGAATCAAAATCTTATCTACATTCTACATTAACTGTTTAAGAGGTGGCCTCTTGTATTTAATCCGAAGCTAACCTGGTCACAATAAAATGAGTTATACAAGTTGGCTAATAATGGCAATTAATACAGTGAATTACATGTAATTATCAAATGCATATATCATATTTAAAAAGGTAATTTGATGCAAATATTTATGCATTGGTAGCCTATATTCCGACCTTAGTGAAAGCAATAGTAGACCTATAGCCTAGGCCTATTCCAACCTTAGTGAAACCAAAGACGGATCTGCAGAAATGTGCGTAGCCTACTTTTTTAAAATAAGACGCGAAAATTTCGCAATGTTTACATTTTCTGACATAGGTCAATGAGGTGACCAAAAAACACCAGTTTCAGTCGACAAGTTATTTGTGATGCGCATTAGTTGTCAGAATCGCTTAACCATCATGTTTGCATGAAGGTTATTACATAAGATTGCATCGTTGATGCATGATTAATGTATTGTAGGCTAATCTTTTTCATAGCGTCGCAATTTTGGAGACGTCAGGCACTAATGGGGAGACCGTGCTTATTAATTAGGCCTATCATGTATAATGCAAGTTCACATAGTTAAGAAATTCTTTGATAAAAATGTTGAAATTTTATTAAATTGTGTTGGACCGTTTCAGTGTGATGCCAATCAACAGAGGACAACCCATCCACTTTCTCAATTTTGTTTCTTTGTCAGCTTAATATCCGCTACGAAGACGAAAGATTTCATTATGTCACCGAAACGTAGGCACACTATCAGTGTATTTATTGTCTAGTGATTCTAGCCATTTTCCATGGTAGTGCCCGATAAGATTGAATTCATGACTTTAAAAATTGTTCGTAGAGTCTTTATAGTCCATTTCTGAGGGCTTGCGGAAGAAGCGCGTGGAAATTCGGATCCGAACATACGGTTTTTGTAGTTGTTTCCGAGCACATGGTGCAAATGGGGTTTACTATCAAAACCGCGCGCACAAAACCGCGCACACAAAACCGCGCATCACAAAACCCCACACGCTCATTACCGCGCTTGTTTGCGCATCAGTTCAAATTCGAAACTGCAACGTTCGAGGGGCTCCGAACATTCCTTTGAAATTAGCATTCGGTCGACGATCCTAATCACACTTTTTTGAGCATCTGTTGAAGCGATGTCACGACAACTGGTCTACAGACAACTCGTCAAACGGCAACTTGTCTACAGACAACTGGTCCAGCGCTTGAGAAATGGAAGCTGGATTAAATTATTTTAGAGGTAAATTGGAGGCTAGAACCCTTTGAACCCTGGGTTCCTCATGTAATAACACCCTGACCCTGGGTTCCTGAGCAATATATATATACCTATGTATTTATGTGTGTATGTATGTATATCTGCATGTATATATGTATGCAACTATGCATGTTTATACATATATGTATATATATATGTATGTATATATATACATATGCATATATAATTATATATGCATATGTGTATATATATGTATGACACATTGGATGTATGTATGTGTGTATATATATGTATATATGTATGTATGTATGTATCTGTATATATATATATGTATTTGTGTATGTATGTGTATATGTTTTTTTTGTATGTGTGTATGTATATATATATATATGCATGCATGCATGCATGCATGCATGTATGTATGTAGGTTTGTATGTATGTATGTATGTATGTATGTATGCATGCATGTATGTATGTATGCAACTATGCATGTTTATACATATATGTATATATATGTATGTATATACATACATATGCATATATAATTATATATGCATATGTGTATATATATGTATGACACATTGGATGTATGTATGTGTGTATATATATGTATATATGTATGTATGTATATATACTTATCTCGGGTGGTTTAAGTGGTCCAGGTTTCTTAACGTTATTGAGCGGTCCAGTATATATAGGTCCTCGCTAGAGGGGTTCGAATCCTACTCGATATATAGGTCCACCAAACCTCAGCTGGAATCTAATCTATATATCCATGTGTTCACTAATACTATTCTATTGATTCATTATGGGTTCAGTGCCCAAAACGGGATTTAAATTCCAATCAATATTATCATGGGCGGAGTTTGGTTGCCGATCTAGGGGGGGGGAGCTAAAAAATTTATCTGCCCAAAACAGTTGATGATCTTTTTTGGTCATCGAGTTGAAAATCTCATAAAAACGTACTATTTTCCGGACAGTGACGGTTCTTTTTAAAAAGTCCATTGTTTTGAAATGTCCATAATTTCAATTATAATTTTAAAAAAGGTGTGCAATTGCAAATGTGTGCCAAAGCTAAATATTTCAGTTTTTTTCAAAAACATGACGTGCTACAAGAAAAACAAAAACACCACTGCATTCAGCAAACCATAATCTAAAGAAACAGCTGAAGTTTTCCAGTAGCAAAAAAGTTCAAATTTGTTGGCCAGTAATCTAATCTAATCTAATATAATCTAATAAAGCATTTGTAAAGCGCTTCTCACGGCAGAGCTATTCAGAAGCGCTCTCAGCGTGACAGGCCCATGAAAAAAGTCTTCAAGCAGCGAAAAGATGCAGTTGAATTTCCTACAAGAATCCTGCAACGAATTTCAGAAGGAAGGTGATTCCAAATTAAAGGATCAACAATAGCAAAAGCTCGATGTTGGGCTAATGAGGTTCGTGATCTGGGTACAAATAGATCAAAGTGGTCAGCAGAACGAAGAGGGCGTGAAGATCTTGCAGAAAGAGGCATTAAACATTAAGTCGCACAGGTAATTATAATTATAAGGCTCTTGCTGCGAGAAGCGCTTTATAAATGGTCAGATAAGATAAGAAAAGATAAGATTATTGTCAAAGTTTAGCATAAATGCAAACAGCCCGGAAGCAGGTGCAGCTTCAACTGTTTTCTAAAAGCAGATTGAGTTTTTATTTCTTGAACTGATGCTGGAGGACTGTTCCAAGCGCGTGGGCTAGCGACCCGAAAGGCACGATCACCCGCTTTAGTTTTGGCTGCAGGGACGGATACAATAATATAATTAGGCTATGCTTGTAAAGCATACTAGAAGTAGCTTGCTACAGACGATGCTATAATTATAAATTGTGTTGATTACAATGGTAAAAACCTGAATCTGGGTCTTCTTGGGGGCTTGAGCCTCCCTAGCCCTTGATAAACTCCGCCCATGAATATTATAAATAGGCCTACATGGGAGTCGATTTAGTTTATGGTTCATGGTACCATAGGCCAGCCGGTGACACGAAACGGAGTATATCCCTTGAAAGCTATCCGGGGGGATGAATTAATCTATCCCACTGGATAAAATTAACCGGTTTTTACTATCCGGGGGGGGGTAAACCATTCTATCCCCTTTTTTGAAAAATGCGCATAATAAAAAAATTTATGCTGTAATCGAAATTTAAAGTGACTCTAATTGTTTCAAGTCTCATAAGCAAGGCTCAGATAAAGGCAACTCGAATTTATTTAGTGACTCTGAGTGTTTTTAAGTGTTTTCAATGTTTTAAGTGCTCTAAAAACAGGGCAAAACAAATTATCTAGTCGGAATAAACATACCTGTTAGTGTCATTGTTCAAAACAAAGCAGATAAAAATTAATTTGCAAAAAAAACTACACGCGGAAGCGGTTTTTTCGATTTTTTTAATTTAGGGGGATACAATTAATACGGGGGATACTCTATTTCGTGACACCGGCAGTTGAAATCTCAACCATTTTAAGTAAAATGCTGTTAATTAAATCCACATGCTGGACTTGCGCTGAGATCCATAAAACCTGAGGTTCGCTATATTGACTCCCATTAGCATATTTGTAGCCACCACAGAGTGTGCGACTTAGGCAATGTAAGTTGCTATTTCGTTTTAGGCCTACATACATGTAGACCTACAAATTTATATGACCATGCAAATTTTAGTTCTAATTACATGTAGGTATTTAGAGGACTTCATTGGAATGTAAGTTAAAAATATGCAAAAGGGACCGATGAAAACAGAATTCTATCATTTATTTTATCCAACTTCTATTTGAACCGTATTTCCTTTCATCAACCCACCTTCCATTTTTTTAAACCGGCTTGAGATCACTGCCCTTTGAGGCTGCAAAACAGCTTTTTCTGCATCGTTGTCTCTCACAGTGGCGGCGCTAGGGGGGCTAGGGGGAACTAAGCCCCCCAAAAGGCCATCCATTTTTTTCGCCATGTAAAAATAATTTTTTGGGACAATTAACCCCCTTTAGCCCCCCAAAACTGAAATCCTGGCGCCGCCACTGGTCTATCAAGTGCGCTGGTGCTGCAGTCTATTGGATGTGCGCCAAACCACAGTCGGTGTTTAATGCAGTGTCGAGGGTCGTGTGCCATCTGTAGAAATATGAGCATAGGCCTACATGTAGCGTCACTACTGCATGACGTGCTGCACTGGCTTCCCGTACCGTAATGCATCTCTTTTCTCTTTGCCTTTACCCTATAGAAGTCACTAAGTGGCTTTTCGCAGGACTATCTCATATCCAATTGCGTCAGATGCTGCACTTGCGCTGAAATCGAACGTGAAAGGAGATCGATATTATTCCCATCTCTTAGCAATCAAAAACATAGTGATTGTGCATTTTGGTGCTACAAGCAAAAGAAAGATAATTTTGAAATGAGTAAGAAATTCTAAGAAAAATGTGATATAGTGCCAGCTAAAGAAATGGGAAATTGTTTCCAGTTTTTTCAATTTTTCCCCGTTGGATTGTGTCGAAAAATAATCAACCAAAATGTTGAAATAGTTCATAACAAGGTGAAATTTTCAGGATAGGTGTAGGAATGTGAGTAGAATGATATACGAAAAGTGCCAAACAATCCTTACGGACCCCTTTGTGAAATCCAAGATGGCCTCCAAAATGGCGGTCATTTTCCAAGGACATTAGTCATCAACTGGAAAATATTATTACTATTTTTTTTAAATTATTATTATTATTATTATTATTATTATTATCATCATCATTATTATTATAGCTTCGAAAGACAGTTAAAATATCAATGGTTAAAATATGGCGCCGAAACATACGGCTGATGTTCAAAGAACATATTAATGTGCCACAAAGTCTCATCTGCTGCAGGCCGCTTCTTTCTGCCTTTCCTCGGCTCGTTTTGCCGGATTGTAAATCTCCTTTACGTGTCGATCCGGGAGCCGTGGCAACGTTCCGGAGAGGCAGATAGCGTTCCCCCGTTGAAGAGCCACCGAAATCCGGTGGAACAAGTATGACGTTTCCATAGGGTCATGCGTAACAGCGGCAATTCTCCTCCCCAGCTCAGAAATGAAATCCAGACCTTCTTTGCACCAAGCGCCGCCGGTCTCCAAGGCGACCGCCAGAAAAGCGTGGGTATTGGTTATGGTGGAATACTTGATAGATTTCGACGCAGCTGCGCGTTCGGCGGCTTCGCCAGCTCCGATTGATATTATTATTATTATTATTATTATTATTATTACTATTTTTATTATTATCATTATTATTATTATTACTATTTTTATTATTATCATTATTATTATTATTATTATTATTATTATTATTATTATTATTATTATTATTATTATTGTTGTTGTTTATATCAAAATTATTGTTTATATCAAAATCATCATCATCATCATCGTTGTCGTCGTCATCATCATCGTGATCATCATCATCATCATCATCGTTGTCGTCGTCATCATCGACATCATCCTCATCCACATCCTCATCCTCATCCTCATCATCATCATCATCATCATCATCATCATCATTTTCTTAGAATTTCTTACTCATTTCAAAATTATCTTTATTTTGCTTGTAGCACAAAAATGCACAATCACTATGTTTTTGATTGCTAGGAGATGGGAATAATAACGATCTCCTTTCACGCTCGATTTCAGCGCAAGTGCATCATCATGATCATGATCATCATCATGATCATCATCATGATCATCATCATCATCATCATCATCATCATCATCATCATCATCATCATCATCATCATCATCATATAGTAATCGTACCTCCAACAGGGATCTTATTATATACACCGTGTCTCAATAAAAAGGTGCAGAATCGTTTTTGTCAGAACTTCGTCAACTTTCCACCAATTTTTGTGTAATTACAAAGCTGTCTGTTCAGTTGGTAGTTAAGTTTAATTAAAATTAGGCCTATGCATAACTTGTAAATGTAAAGCGCAGTGCGTCTTGCAGGCGTTTAATTAAAGAAAAAATATTATTATTATTATTATTTTGGCAGGTAGATGGAAAAATGGCTGAAATTTCATGCTATATATAAATTTTCCCCTTCACCTGATTCATATCCCCGCATTACCTTGTTAAACACAGATGTACCAATTTTTCATATAGGCCTAACGCCTAGATTCTAATACTTGCAACAAACTATCTGAAGTCTAAATTAGCACGCAATGAAGTAAATAGCAGAGTTTCTTAATTGTTATGACATAACTGCTTAAAAGTGTTAGAATTGGTGCTCGAAATGTGCACCGCATGCGCGGACATAAGCGTTAAGACGGCGACGCCACTGGTCGATAGCACCATCAACAATCGACTATAGTCAAAGCGCGCCCACTCCTCGATCAGACGCGTTTTGAGTTCGTCGACACTGGCTAATCTGGACCGGTAAACCGTCTCCTGCAGCACACTCCATATACTATAGTCGACTGGGTTAAGATCTGGTGAATTCGGCGGCCACAGAGTTGGAGGAATGAAGTCGGGCGTCTCTCGCTCCAGGAAAGAGACTGTGTCGCGTGCTCGATGCGCCGGGGCCCCATCCTGTTGGAAGACAAAAAACTCGCCCTGGGATATCCGGCGTATGTCTGACGGTATCTTCTGGGCAAGAAGGTTGTAGCGATAGTAGGCATATGCCCCATTCACTTTGACATCCGGTTCGGTGCAATGGATTTCAATGCATCCAGACTTCGAGACGCCGTTATATGAAAAATTGGTACATCTGTGTTTAACAAGGTAGTGCGATGATATGAATCAGGTGAGGTGGAAAATTTATATATAGCATGAAATTTCATCCATTTTTCCGTCTACCTGCCAAAAGTGATTAAGATTGGTGGAAATTTGACGAAGTTCTGACAAAAACAATTCTGCACCTTTTTTTTATTGAGACACGGTGTACACTACTACTCTACTGGCAACTCCTTTCATTGGTTCAATGACAAAAATGTCGCCGACAAAATGTCGATGACAAAATGTCGCAGAGACAAAATGTCGCCGACAAAATGGCGCATTCGTAAATGAGTAAAACAGTTTTATCTTTATTTTTACCATCGATTATGTGAATTATTTTATACTATGGCTTGTTTTTCTGTATTGTTACAATAAATGAATTGAATGAATGAATCATCATCAGCAGCACCAGCAATAACCACACCGTCATTATTATCATTTATAAAATTAGTATATATAACTGACGGCGGGTGCTTTATGGGGACCCCAGGACCGCATAAGCCGTGTATATATACTGGACCGGTCAATAACGTTAAGAAACCTGGACCACTTAAACCAGGCGAGATAGTATAGGCACCCGATATATACACGGCTTATGCGGACCTGGGGGCCCCCATAAAACACCCGCGTTAAGTTATATATAATAATTTTATAAATGATAATGATAACGATGTGGTTACTGCTGGTGCTGATGATGATGGTAATTGGGGTATCATCACAAATTTTGCCTAAAAAAGTGAGCAAATGTACCCTCTACTGCCACCAAAAAATTTAATTTGAAAGTTTTTTCCCAAACAATCAATTAAGTATTATTTGGAAAAAGACTCGGGGTGGATACGACCACTACCGTTGGTAGCCCGAGGGTTAAGTCCACCGATAATACACGCGATCGACACACAATGATAATGAGTCTTACACAAATACAAAAATCAATAGAAATAGCTTATTCATTCATTCGGACATTTATATAGCGCTCCTTTAGAAAAAAACTACTCAGAGGCGCTCCCGACTCTAGTGCGCCCAAAAAGAACAGTCTTAAGTTTAGTAAGGAAGGATCCTGGTAGAGTCCCAGGGTGTAGGCGCAGCTCAAAAGGAAGGCCATTCCAGACCACTGGTCCAACCACAGAAAAGGCTCGATTCATGGTAGTAGTACGAGCAAAAGGAACTAAGAAGACTCCCTTATCAGCGGAGCGTAGCTGACGACGTCCTTGGATACCCAATGTAAAGCTGCATAGTTCTCGGAGGTAGATTGGGGCGAGACCATGATAACGCTGCTATACCAATGCAGCTACCCTGAACTCAATACGCTGGCGAATAGGGAGCCAGTGAAGTACCTCAAGCATGTAGTTTGAGACAATCAGACATGATCATAGTTAGGGATTTTCCCAATTAGGCGTGCAGCAGAGCGCAACACCCGGTCAAGACAAGTCAATCTGCTGGATGGGAGGCCAATGTAGAGTGAAGAGCAGCAGTCAATGCGAGATGTAACAAAGGAATGCACTAAAGTAAGAGTAGCAGCAGACGTAAGAGAACGGATGACAGTGCGAAGCTGGCGCAGCTGATAATAGCAGTCTCGAACAAGACGGTGAAGTTGATAGCAAAAGTGAGTTCTTGGTCAAGTTGGATACCGAGGTGCAAAGACAAAGCCAGGAAATTCAGATGCAAGAGAAAAAAGATCAAGCTGGGCAAGCTGCTGCCGTGTGCCCAACCAATTAATAGATATTTCTACATACATACATACATACATACATACATACATACATATATGCATGCATACATTCATACATACATACATACCTACATACATACATACATACATACATACATACATACATATATACATACATACATACATATGCACAACCATAGACACAATTGAGAGATATAAACAGCGAAACAGAAAGATACAGAAAGATACGGACAAAGAGAGAGAGAGAAATAGAAAAAGAAAGAAAGATATAGATAGAGAGACAGAGAGAGACAATACAATGACACAGATATAAACAATGCGTTATCTGTGCCTTAACGTTTATATTATACAGAAATTGTTGTTCTATTAGGGTGATTGGGGCTAAACCTGGCCACATAAGATTTCAAAGGACTTTTCACTCAAACCTGCAATACATATAACTATGAAACTTTGGGGTTAAACAGACAAATATGTCAGCATTTCAAATACACAGTTATACCTGGCCACTGCATTCCAAACCTGGCCAACTGCTGCACAAACTGTTGAACTTTGTTTATTGCACACACAAGTCAAACAGTATAAACTATAAACGTGAATCAACAAACTCATAATAATAATAGCAAATTATTGCAGCAGTAAATCATCACAAAATACAAAGGTTTATAGACTCGGAAACATCATAATAAACAGTCAGGATACTAACATACTGACATACAGAGTGCCTAGTTGAAGGTATAAAGACCAAAGTTAATCAACATAAGCAATAGTTTGATAACAAAGTATTTTAAACATTTTTCTTAAAGGTACATACACTATTTTCCCTCTTCACATCATCTGACAGTGAGTTCCATAAACGAGGACCTAGAATTCGGAAGCTATTAAAGCGACAGGTGGTACAGGCAAAAGGAAGGCTGGAACAACATAATTACTCGATCCTCGAGTATTAAACGAGTGGAATTGAGCCACTGTCATTAAATAATTTTTAAATATGGGGGGGGGTAAAAGATTAATTCGAAATTTGTACATAAGGACGACAATAGACAAATAGCACAGGTCATAAACTTTGAGGATATTAAGTTTACTGAATAAAGGGTTGGAATGGGCTAAATAGGCCAGTATAAGAGATAATACGACATGCAGCTTTCTGAAGCTTTAGAATTCGGTCCAAGTTGCAGCTTCTGTAAGGAGAAGCCCAAACAACACAACAGTAATTGATATAAGGTTCTAGTAATGTATGGTATAAAAGCTTCAATTTTTCAGTTGGTAGCACATGCCTGACCTTACGTAAAATGCCCACAACCTTGGACACTTTGTTGATGGCCATGTCCACATGTTTATTCCATTTGAGATTTTCAGTTATAAGAACACCAAGAAATTTAGTTTCACGTACACGAGGGAGATGCACATCATTTACACATATGTCAAAGTCTGAGTCAAGAGTCACCTTATTTCCAAATATCATATAGTTAGTCTTATTTAAATTCAATGATAAAAAGTTGGCGGCGAACCAGTGGCTTAACAGTTTTAAGTCATCATTCAGAGATTTAGCTAGCATGAGGGGACAATGCCCAGTGGCAAAAATATTTGTCATCAGCAAACATGATTAATTTTAAGGCAGTCACAGATATACAATATAAATAACAAAGGTCACAATATTGAACCTTGAGGAACTCCACATTTCACAGATAGAGAGGCAGAGGAAGAGTGATTAACAGAAATATATTGTAATCTTTGAGATAAGTAGCTACAGAACCAATTAAGAGGCGAGCCTCTAATTCCATAATGTTCAAGCTTATCTAACAAAATCTTATGATTTACAGTGTCAAAAGCTTTAGCCAGATCTAGGAAAATTCTTATAGTGAGTTGATGCTCATCAATAGATTTGCTAATATTGTCTGTGAGCTGAAGCAGCGCCATATGAGTAGACAAGTTTTATCTAAAACCGAATTGGCTATCCACAAGCAAATCATTTTGAGTTACAAAACCAAGGAGCCTATTATAAACAACTTTTTCCAATATCTTGGCAAAAGGAGATAATATGGAAATTGGTCTGTGGTTGGATACCATAAGTTTATCACCAGACTTAAAGGCTGGAATGACCTTAGCAATTTTAAGTTTATCAGGAAAGACACCATCAACCAGCAATAGGTTGAAAATCTCTGATAATACGGGAGAGATTTCATGAGAGCATGTTATCACCCTACTGTTTACGAAAACAGCCATTTTCAGGCAAACCTGGCCAGTGTGGCCACACTTCAGACAAAGCTGGCCGTGGCAGCTGTACATGCATTACACAAACAAAATAGCCTACTACATTATAAAACAAGTTTATTTTGAGAAGCAAACACTCTAATTAAGTGAAATATCTGATGCAAGTAATTACCAACGAATAAAAGACATCTGAGTGGTTCATTCTAGTGTCAACAGGGGGACCTACAAAAAACTGTTATGAGACAATGCAAAATGTCCTATATGGTAACAGTTTAACAGAGCATCAAGTACCACAGGACTACTACAATGTCCTTATTATATAGTTAAACAAAAGATTATTTTACATAACTGTGCTTTAAAGACAGTTGCAGCACAAGGCTTCTATGTCGTCAAAAACCCCGAATATATTTCTGTGTGGACGTAGGTGGATTGTCAATGGCGGTGTCAGTAATCCGGCTCACGCTCTGGCATGTGGACATAGTCGGATTGCCAATGGCGGTGTCAGTAATCCGCGTCACGCTCTGGTGTGTGAACGTAGGCGGATTGTCAATGGCGATGTCAGTAACCTGGCTCATGCTCTGGTGTGTGGACGTAGGCGGATTGTAAATGACAGCAATCTGGCTTATATTCTGACCGTCAGTCGTTGTAGGCAGACTAACACTGTCGTTTCGGCTGGCAGGGACTTGGTTCTACACCAGATCTTCAGGCTGATTCCTTTCTGTTGTCTTGCTGGTAAGTATGCCTCAGGTGAAATTTTTCTTCTATTGACTGGAAACAGGCCAGTTGAACAGAATCCTGACATAGCATTCTCAACAGTTGCTGACTTGGGCCAGTTTGTAGAAAGCCAACGTAGGATTTCAGTCCTGCTCAGTTTGGCTGCTGCTTGAACTCTTGCTAGCTTTCGTCCCTCCTCTATCCAGTTACGTTTCAAGCTTCGGAAGAAGGATCGATCAGCTGGCTGCAGCATTACTCCGCTTCATCATATTAATAAAGTCTAAATTGTAAACGTGAGAACTATTACACCTATGCTTATTCTTCCTATTGTGTTTCTTATTATGACCTGCCAGTCTGCCTAGCGTACGAGCCATCTGAAACAAAACATTATGCTAATTAATATAGGCCAAAGCTAAACCTAGCAAGTTTGGGTATATATGCACATTCACATACTCTAAGACGGTTAGCAAGCCAGGAAATTAACTTTTTGTTACAGAATAATTAGTTACCATGCACACAAATCAAATCAAATCAAATCAATTTATTGGTCCGTTTGTAACAATAACAAGCACACCAAGTTAGGAACAAAAGTTACACAAACATCTCAAGTATAACCAAGTTGTTAACCATTATTCAATCCAATAACTTAATTAGTTAACATAGATGTTTTAAACAGGTAAGGATTGCTTAAACCTAGTGGTTCTAAGGTTAAGCGATGCCATTGTGGACAATTGTCCCTAGACCCGGGATGCGAGGTTATAAAAAAAACTCGTGCAATAGTGGACACAAATGGAGACCCAGAAGGGAGGAAATCCCGCTAATAGGGCCCCCAGACAAACTATTAAATAATTTTGATAGATATACACCACAATTTGATGAAAAAAACAAAGCAACAGTAGATGAATGGAGATGATCACAGTTATCATAACATCACAGCAAGGAGACCGGCACATCAATCCAACACACTATACAGAGAAAATTTTAATGAATTTGAAAAATAATTTTAGTATCAGTTATGGGCATCTATTAGCCATTTGCGTAATTTTATTTTAAACAGGTTAATATTAGGAGAAGCTCTAAGGCCTTGTGGCAAACTATTCCATAACAAAGGACCCCTACACCTTATAGAAAATTTACGGGAGTTTGTTCTGGCAAATTCAGCTCTTAAAGAAAGCGCACTTCTAGTTTCATAAGAATGAAAGTCTAAGCTTGACTTAAACAGATTAGTGAATTCAACAGGCAGAATATTGTGAAGCGATTTGAACATAAATTCACATGATTGATATACTGTAATCTGATTAAGCTTTAGAATCTCCAAATCAACAAATAGCTGGTTAGTATGGGCAGCATAAGGAGAGCCAGTTATAATACGAACAATTTTTTTCTGGAGAATTGTTAACCTATAAAGTCTTGAGTTGTAGTTGGACGCCCAGACCATGTTACAATAACACAAGTATGGCTGTACCATAGAGTAGTACAAGGTCAATAGAGTAGTAGGTGAGAGCAGGTAAGATATTCTTTTAATGATTCCAATATTTTTAGCTAATTAATCAACCAATTGATCAATATGAGTGTCCCAAGTAAGATGCTGATCCACATAGACACCCAGAAATTTAACTGAAGTTACCTTAGGAATCTCCATACCATTAATAATCACTTTTCTAAGTACATGCGGAATAATCTTTCTATGGGAGGAAAATAAAATATAATTGGTTTTATTAAGATTCAGGGATAAGTTGTTTGCTTTAAACCATTTGGATATATTTTTTAGTTCTTCATTAAGTAACCTAAGTAAGTCATCGTAATTGCTATTGGAAATGAAGACGTTAGAGTCATCGGCAAAAAGTACGAATTCTAATAATGAGGATGAGTTGGTTAGATCATTTATAAATAAAAGGAATAGTAAGGGTCCAAGGATAGAACCCTGTGGTACTTCGTATTTAATAAGTTGAAAAGTAGAGCAGGAACCATTGCATTTAACTTGCTGGAATCGATTATTTAAGTAGTCTTTAAACCAAAGGAGAGGTAAACCTCCTATACCATAGTTTTGCAATTTAGTAAGTATTACATGGTCCACAGTATCAAATGCTTTAGATAAGTCAAGAAAAATTCCAATAGAAAATTCATTTCGATCAATAGCTTGTGATATTTTATCTTGAATATTAATTAATGGGAGCACAGTGGAATGACCTGGTCTAAAACCATGCTGCGATGGGTGAATGATATTCTTTTTAGTCACATAATCGTTTAAACGCTGGTAAACTACTTTCTCTAACAATTTTGAAAAATAAGGTAGTATAGATATTGGCCGATAATTACCTAAGTCCTGCTTATTTCCCTGCTTAAAGATTGGTGTGATCGTTGAAAATTTCGTTTTATCCGGGACAATACCTGTTTCTAACGAACAATTAAAAATTTGAGCTAATGGATTGGCCATTAATATTATATTAGGGCTGAGTATACTTGGGTCAAGAAGATCTGGGCCCGAGCTATGTGACAGTTTCATCGAACGGCTGAGCAAAATTAATTCCTCCGGATAAGTTGGATAGAAGACAAAAGAGTCAACCAGAGGTGGTGACAGGTAGTCAGTGTAAATGGCATCACCTGGTGGTATTTTTGACCTAAGATTCTGAGCTATTTCAGTAAAATAACTGTTCAAATTATGGGCTATTGCCTCCTTATCTTTGATTAAGTTACCATTAACAAGTAGTGAGTCAATCCCTGCTTCTTGGGGTTTAGAGTTAATGATTGATCTAATAATATTCCAAGTTCTTTTTATGTCTTTGTGATATTTTGAAAATTCCGCTGCATAGTAGTTCTGAATTGTTTTAGTTTTTAGTAGGGCTGTTGATTTAATCGCGTTAACGCGTGCGATTAACGCGTTAAAAAAATTTGCGACTAAAAATTTTAACGCATTAATCGTACGCGTTAATTAGATCTCATTAAAATGGAATCAGAGGCAGAAAACTCGTTTTAAACGGAAGGCTCATACTTAAAACTAGTGATACATTCTTTGGCAAATATTCCAAATTTTTTTAGAGTATTATCGTATTATCGTAGCAATTCTTTGCTCAATTAGGCTAAGATTGTTTCCTCTTTCCTCATCCCGTCAGATTACGTTGGTTGAACTCCATGAGATGACCAATGGATCAAGGTGTCAAATGATAAATGTTTAGAGAACAACAACTGAAACGATCGAGGTTTGGCAAGAACCGCAACCTCTTGTGAAAAATTGTGACTAAATAACGAGGTTCAATTGTAGACCTACTAGGCCTATCGTTAATTATTAAGAGCATCGCTTGAACTGTCCAATGTAAATAAACTAGACAATAACAGTTACTGCCAATACAATAATTTGGCTGAATAAATAATCAATCTTGATAGTCAGAAAACGGTTGTCTAATTTCACATTTAGGCCTAGGCCCTATGTCATTTTAATTAAAGGTGGCTCAAATAAAAAAATTAAAGGATTTTGAGCAGTTGACTGATTTGAACAGTGTTTAAATTCTGTCTGTCATACAAAACTGTACAATAAACTAAATGCAGAAATTCAATAGGCCTTAGCCAAAAGTTATAATATATTAAATATGTTTGCGATGGAAAGAATGCATTCAGTCATTAAAATTTTATGCTTCAGGGTCCTTAGAAAATAGTAAGATTAGTATATTTGAAGGAAATGTATTGCGATTAATTTGCCGATAATTGCGATTAAAAAAATTAATCGCGCGATTAATTCCGATTAAAATTTTTAATCGAACAACAGCCCTAGTTTTTAGTGATTTAAAAAGGTTCCTATAGGCTGTAAATTTTAACACATTTTCTCACTATAGGTGTGACATTACTCCTTTTAATTTTCAGTTTTACATTTTCCATGATGACTTAACTACCTAGGCAATCAGAAAATTACCTTAGTTTGATTTCATCAGGTGGGTAAGTGGGTCAAATGTGGGTCCAAACACGGGGAAACACCATTTTAACACATTTTCTCACTACAGGTGTGACATCAATTTTTTTTTTTCAGTTTTACATTTTCTACGATGGGTCAAATGTGAGTCCAAACACGTGGAAACACCATTTTAACACATTTTCTCACTACAGGTGTGACACTACTCCTTTTAATTTTCAGTTTTACATTTTCTATGATGAGTTATCTACCTAGGCAATCAGAAAATAATGTTACACTGATTTCATCAGGTGGGTAAGTGGGTCATATGTGGGTCCAAACACGGGAAACACCATTTTAACACATCGTCTACTTAGAGCAAAAAAGTTCCAACTCTGAAAACCATTATTTTCAGGAATCCAAAAAGCAGTTTCAATACCAAATTGCAAATCGTCATTTTATTAGTGACTACAATCAACAGTTGAATATTATGCATAAAACCTCAGTAAAACAAGATGAAATAGTCTGATCAATATTACTTAACACATCATTGATATAAGTGTCAATTCATTCTAGATGGTACATTTTTGCACTTAAAAGTTGAAAGTCAAAACATTCTAACTAAATAAACTTTGTTGCTTTGTTAAGTGTGATGAAACCAGAAAAATGATGATACTACACATAAAAGCAAAACCAAGTTATTATTTATCCAGTATGTTGTTCTTGCTCAATTGCCTCAGTTACGAACAGCGAGAGACTCGTAGAACGGTTTACAATCATTTGGCAGAAAAGCGCAAAGTTTGAGCAGGTCTTCCTTCTTGTTTTTGTCTACCCCCAGTGGTGCGGTATACGCGTGTGTTAGCTCCATATTACTGAAATTGACATTCCTTCCCCTCTTCTTGTAGACAACCGCTTCACTCACTCCTCCAATTTCGTTGGAAAACGAAACTGCTACATCGCGCGCATCGTCTCGGCTGTAGATGATAGAGTGCTTTGTTATGATGCCTGCAAAAGCGTTGCCACGCATCACAGTGTTAACTGCACTCCAGTCATAGATATTTTCTCTGTTCAGAGAAATAACTTTATATGGCATTTTTGGTCTAGCGGTACGTGCGGCCTCCTCGTATTGACTGGGAAGATGAATATCTCGCTTTCGAACTTTGTTTTCAATTGAGCTGTGAATAGCATCGCATTCCATCTGCGAGTGGCCAGATTCAAAGTACTTTTGTTCGACTTTTTGCGTATTCACACTCCTGCTGAGAAACACAATTATCATACTACACACCACCCTGTTTCTATTCTGCCCTGCACAAGTATCACTGTATACTGTTATCTGCTCAGCGCCCTTTTTATCTTCTTCAACCAGCCAATGGTATAAAGCTGATGCAATTTCATTGGCTCCTCTTCCGGCCTCTGACTCTGTCCACATGTAGCAGCTCCCTTCCTTTGTTCCCAAGTTATAGAAAGTTAGATTATACATGCTAAGTTTTCGCAAATAATATGCTGAACCCACTGATAACTTCGGAACGGTAAGAACTTGTTCAAGGTCCATTGCTGCGCATATTTTGCTATCAGAAGTGCCTTCTTTATCGATATTCTTGCTCGTTCGGGCTTGCTCTTTCCTTCGAATATGTGCAGCGTATTCCGCTTGTTCCTCTGCTGCTAAAACACCTCCATTTGACTTCTTGCGCAACTCAAACTTACAACACGAATCACATGTGTCCTTCGATGGCTTATGAAATCTTAGGTTGTAATCATTCACAAACACAGATCGATACACACTCTCGTGTACGACCTCTTTTGCCTCACTCATGCACTTGTCCTTATATAATCGATACATGGCAGAAATGGTCAAAGCTCCCTCGTGATACTTACACACTCTGGTTGAACGACAATAATGACTTTCCACGTGTGGAAATGACTCAATGTGTAATTTGACTTCAGCCAAGGAATCTGGCTTGGTTTTGTTATGACCCCCTCGTTTTTCATTTACAGAACCTCTGCCTGGTGTTGCGCCACGAATGCCAATTTTGTGTGCTTCACGTACCATTGCGGCTGATATGTCCAACGTATTTAGAAAGAAATTTTTACACACACTCACTCTCTCGTTCTCTATATTGGGCAAGAAAAAGTAATATGAATGATTTCGTGGTTTACTCTTACCACCGTTATTCAGCTTGGTTCTGGTCGATACAACCTGCTTCTCAGTATTGCTACCAACAAAATCATGTCGTCGTTCCTTCAAACCCATTTCCCAAAAAGCTTTGTTTATCTTATCCTGTTGCTGCTCATCAATTTTTGTACTACACTTTCTCCTGCACTTTTCTGCCATGCACATACCTCTTACTACTCTCTTTGAGGTCTCTGGCATATTGGTATTTTTTTTCTTGCGTTTAACTTGTTCTCCACAATTGTAAGCTTTTTTCTGCACGAATCGTTTCCATTCCAGTTCATTTCTTTTACGCTTCCGGGTCTTCTTATGCTGAGACTCAGACTGGTCTTCAATTGCAGACACTGGGGGCGGAGGCTGGTTGATATTGTCCAGAATGGCATGTAGAGACTGGTCGACACCGGCCAGCAAAGCAGGTTGAGATTGGTCGACGGTGTCCAGAATGGCATGTAGAGACTGGTCGACACCGGCCAGCAAAGCAGGTTGAGATTGGTCGACAGCGGCCAGCAAAGCAGGTTGAGATTGGTCGACGGTGTCCAGAATGGCATGTAGAGACTGGTTGACATTGTCCAGAGGGGCATGTAGAGACTGGTCGACGGTGGCCAGCAAAGCAGGTTGAGGCTGGTCTACTGTGGCCGATGCAGCAAGCGTGAAGTGGTCGGTAACAGGAGGGGATGAGCGTCCAGACTGTTTCATACACGTACCGTCGTCGTTCGACTCATCATCACTGAGCTTGTAATCTTCGTCGACTGCCGAGTTATCTGGATCAATATTGTTTAAGAGTAAATTATGTCCCATAATGATTTTATCTTACCTTGGTTATGCGCTTCAATGTTAATTTGGGTTTGGGTTATGTAGCCCAAACCCAAGCCATAACTTTAACCCTCATTAATTTTAGCCGTAATTAGCAATGAATTTACTCATCGAGGCCATGGTTAGGCTGTTATTGGCAAATTCAGAGTTGAAACATTGGTGCATAATAATGAAGGAGTCATTGTGAGCAGATGGGATGATATTGAGCGATCCAGATTAAGTGAACATCAGATTCTGCGTTAAGGTTTCCTAGTAAATATTTCAAATCCAACGATATCTCGATGTTTGAGTAACTTGCGAATATATTTCGGTATTATTACATTTAATATCAAGCGTGTGGCGACAAGCACATAATATCGCCCGCAGTTACGGATACTCGCGTTTCATTAAATCAAAAGCATGAAATAAATCTTACCTGCGTCAGATTCATCGAGCATGAGCAGTCGCAGCACTTCACAAGCAGGGCCGGATTTACATGTAAGCCAACTAAGCACCGGCTTAGGGCCTCCGGGATCTGGGGGGCCTCCAAAAGTGAACATCTAAATTATAAGCCACTGAATTTTTACTTTAGTTCACGATTGATTATAATTTATTATCAATCAACTTTTATACTAGGAATTGATACGGTTAACCTTATGCGTAAGATCGAAAACACATACTCTTAGTCTCAGTTCTTTAAAAAATTAAGTTGAACGCTTGCGTCAGGCATCTATACCGTATAATAACCTGCGTCAACCGATAGGCCTATATTAATATTATATTGTTTATGGCGGAAAATGAGGAAAACACGTTAGTTGAATGTTTGAGCGATGGTAAAAGCAAATCAATCAATCAATCAATCGTAATTTATATAGCGCCCCTTCAAGGTACCTACTCAGAGGCGCTCCCGGCCGAGATCAAGCGAAAAAAACAGTCTTCAACAGTTTGTGAAATTGAGAAGAGCTTGGGAGGTGTCGCATAGCCTAGTCAAGGGAAGTCCATTCCAGGTTGTTGGACCAACCACAGAGAATGAACGCCTCTGCATTGTTACAGAGCGAGTGAAAGGGACCATTACGTCACCATGGACAGCAGAGCGCAGTGCGCGGCGGCCTAAAGCCTAATATTAAGATATTAGGGTTTAAAAAACTAATATCTTTGGTAAAAGCGCATTTTAGCGTAGGCTATTTAATTATTCGCCATTGCATCGGTTTCACGGTTTTCACCGTTTCAGTGTTTATCGGATACAAGTCGGATTGACGAAAATAATTCTTGCAATATTGAAGTCGGATTAATAAAAATAATTATCGCAGATTATGCAATGCAGAAATGCAGGAAAAAGATTATCTAAAACTTCATGTTTTTAGTATGTAGGCCTATACCATAAAAACTGGAATAAAACGAGTGCATCAATTACAATTCGACTCGTTATACTGTTAGAGACTAACAGTCTAAGAATGCTAACAGTAGTTGATCAAACATGGATCAAAGACACTATATATCACCTGTTTTGTTTAGGAACTTTTAGGGAGCCACCTATGCCCATTAATTATGTCAAATGATCTACATTCCCTTTTTGCAATTTTTTATGTAATTTTCTACACACATCCTAAGATGGATTCAATTGTTATGGACAATGGACATAAACAATTTTAGGTAGCCTATTGTGTTTCATTTGTTGAACTACTCTTTGTACGTTGTAGCAGTGTGTCTATCAGTTTTGTTGCCAATTAAACGAATATAATAAGAATCACTGGCGCTATTTTATTTTTTAAACTTTATTATTACTATACTTTATTGTTGTTTCTGTTTTATTTTACATTTTCGACATGTAACCTGGTGTGGTGTGTCACCAGGATTTTTCTGATTTTAAATTAAACGAATGCAACAACAAAACAATATGCATTAGGAATATACTTAGATCTAGCAATTATGCAATATGCATTTTGTCTGTTTTTATTCTTAAGTGGGGCCTCACAATTGAAAGTGCTTAGGGCCTCACTCTGTTCAAATCCGGCCCTGTTCACAAGCTTTAAATTTCCTTTGCCTATAATTATTTGATCGTGACATTGTTCGAAACTTGCTAAAAAATAATTATTGTCGCGAAAATTAACCAAAATTATCACAAAATATCATCGTTAACAGCCGCCGGAAGTTGATCAGTGGTGAGCAAAAATATTCCAACTACAGTTGAAACAACATTGCTCTCAATAGCCTAATCCGGGATGTTGATGATTTGAGGCAAAAATGTTCTATCTACACTTGGAACAAATTCGCACTATAGAATATAATAATAGTCACAGTTGAAACAAAAGTGCTTCGCTAGATGTCAGTACTGGTATGTGCTATAGAGCTGGAACATTTTTGCACGAAAGATAAATGAATTTACTCAACGAGGCTATGGTTAGGCTGATATTGACGAAATCAGAGTTAGAACATTTTTGCTTTTAGTGGACGACATTTTCTCACTACAGGTGTGACATTACTCCTTTTAATTTTCAGTTTTACATTTTCTATGATGAGTTATCTATGATATATTAATTAAACGCCTCTCTATCTTTTTTGGACTCTCTGGCTATCCACTTGAGTGGATCACATCTTTTATAGCAGGGCGGTCCAGTTGTGTAATTTTGGGAGAAAGTAGGTCACCCTAGGCCCCGGCTCCATTTGGTCTCCCACAAGGCTCTGTCCTGGCTCCCTTGCTTTACTTGCTCTACACTTCTGACATTGGCACGCTCTTAACATCTTATGGCGTGCTACACCAGCTGTATGCAGATGACACTCAGGCATATCTGCACTGCCCATCACTTGCAGCCATGGAGGCCGCCTGCACCATGCAAAAAGCAATGGGGGCCCTCAAAGATTGGATGTCCTCAAACCGACTCTGCCTGAATGCCCAAAAAGTCCAATTCATTTGGTTGGGCACTAGGCTACAGCTGGCTAAGCTCGACCTGAACGTTCTCTCTTCTCAATTCCCATCTATGACTTTTTCTTCGGTGGCGCGTCACCTTGGAGTGCTCCTGGACTCATATAGATCAAGGTATGCCGCAGCTGCTACTTCCAACTGCGGCAGTTCAGGGTCATTGCTCGCTTTCTGACTTTTAAAGCTGAAGCTTCTTTTGTCCATGCATTTGTGCTTAGCCGCCTCGACTAGTGTGATTCCATCTTTGCTGGTCTCCTGCAGGTTCGGATTGAGAGGTTGGAGAGGGTCCACCGGACGGCCGCACGACTTATTGGAGGGTTCACCAAGTACGGCCGTGTATAAAAAAATGTACGTGTGAAGTCTTGCAGTGGCTTCCTTTCACGCAGCGCATCTCATTTAGCATTGCATCTTTGGGGTGGAGATGCTTATCAGAATGGGCACCCTCTTATCTGTGTGAACTTTGTCTCGCTGTTTCCACTTGCATAGGCCGCCACGCACTGCGCTCTGTTGTCCATTGTGGCTTAACACATTGGCCGCCTACTACGAGTTAACTCGTAGTACAGCCAGTCATTTAACATGGCGTGTAGGCGGTGAATGTGTTAATGGTTCCTTTCACTTGCTCTGCAACAATGCAGAGGCATTCGTTCTCTGTGGTTGGTCCAACAACCTGGTATGGACTTCCCTTGACTGTGTGACACCTCCCAAGCTGATCTCAATTTCACAAACTGTTGAAGACTGTTTTTTCTGCTTGATCTCGGCCAGGAGCGCCCCTGAGTAGCTACATTGAAGGGGCGCTATATAAATTACGATCACCTATGTATTACGATTGAATGAGTGACAACTGGGCACCCTCTTATCTGTGTGAACTTTGTCTCGCTGTTTCCACTTGCATAGGCCGCCACGCACTGCGCTCTGTTGTCCATTGTGGCTTAATGGTTCCTTTCACTTGCTCTGCAACAATGCAGAGGCATTCGTTCTCTGTGGTTGGTCCAACAACCTGGTATGGACTTCCCTTGACTGTGTGACACCTCCCAAGCTGATCTCAATTTCACAAACTGTTGAAGACTGTTTTTTCTGCTTGATCTCGGCCAGGAGCGCCCCTGAGTAGCTACATTGAAGGGGCGCTATATAAATTACGATCACCTATGTATTACGATTGAATGAGTGACAACATCAATTATAATTATGCTTGTGTATTTTCTGTGCCGAGATGTACCCACACAAACCAGTAGACATTAGGAATCGTTCGTTTACCTCCTGGTGAATTCTTTCTGGAAAAATATAGATGGAAAAACAGATACTAATTCGACCACATTTATATCATATAATGTATCAGTATTAGAGTCTGCTTTCCCCAAAAGTACACTATCATTTGACAAACTTGAAACTCGCAATATAGCAAGTAACATTCATAGTGTAAAATGTAATAAAATGGTGCTTCCCCGTGTTTGGACCCACATTTGACCCACTTACCCACCTCATGAAATCAAACTAAGGTTATTTTCTGATTGCCTAGGTAGATAACTCATCAAAGAAAATGTAAAACTGAAAATTAAAAGGAGTAATGTCACACCTGTAGCGAGAAAATGTGTTAAAATGGTGTTTCCCGTGTTTGGACCCACATATGACCCACTTACCCACCTGATGAAATCAAACTAAGGTTATTTTCTGATTGCCTAGGTAGATAACTCATCATAGAAAATGTAAAACTGAAAATTAAAAGGAGTAATGTCACACCTATAGTGAGAAAATGTGTTAAAATGGTGTTTCCCGTGTTTGGACCCACATTTGACCCACTTACCCACCTGATGAAATCAATCTAAGGTAATTTTCTGATTGCCTAGGTAGATAAGTCATCATAGAAAATGTAAAACTGAAAATTAAAAGGAGTAATGTCACACCTGTAGTGAGAAAATGTGTTAAAATGGTGTTTCCCGTGTTTGGACCCACATTTGACCCACTTACCCACCTGATGAAATCAATCTAAGGTAATTTTCTGATTGCCTAGGTAGATAACGCATCATAGAAAATGAATCTAAAATCCTATTTTTTAGCTGTGGCTGGGCTGGGAGCGTCTGAGTAGCTTTCTTGAAGGTGCGCTATATAAATCCTGGAAGTGAATGAATGAAATGAACGTGAATCGAACAAAGCTTGTTACCAAAATGCTATAAAAGTAACTAAATTAATTTTATAACCACAAACAGCACTGAATTTAGGTTTAAATTGGCGTCACGAGATTTGGCAGAAAGTCACCTTTTTCAAGTCGAAAGATGCAGATTTAGTTTAAATCTCACGCCAACTATACTATCTGAAAGGTAAATAACAACTTTAGACACGAAGTGAAGCGACACCTAGCGTTTTTATAGGAAGACAAGAGTCACACGAAGTAGTAAGTAAGCAATTTTTCCGAAAGGGTGGTTCATTCTGGAATTATACGTGAACTACCTTAGGTGGCCAGGTTTAGATGGGTGGCCAGATTGATCCTAATTCACCCTACTTATGAATTTCATTATAACCCTCAGGCTACCAAGCCTTTTTGTAACACGGACTGCCAAGGGGGTGGTGGTTACCACCCCCAACCCCATCCCTGGATTTTGGGTTTGGTTTGAGATATCATCACTTGTAATATACCAGTGGATTCAGCATTCATTTCTGTACAAAATGGTATATTGCATGTAACAATTGCCATGGCAAAGCTTAGTGTACAATGATTACTGTAAAATGTAGGGAGCAATAGGCTTCCGTATGGGAGTGATCCCGCTATTGAGTTCTATTTACCAAAGAAAACAAAATATTCACTACAATATTATAAGCACGCTTATAACAAACACTTCTGCCATAGGCCTATTACGTTAGAAGTTTCAAAAGTAACTGAGTTATATTACAGACTAGCTGAATTACCCGGCTTTGCCCGAGAAATTCAGTATCCGTCCCGCTCCCGGTCAATCACCTACTTCCACACACCCACATGAAACATAACTGTAAATGTAATCGCATATTAATTTTATATAGCGGCTGTCTTATGGCCCCGACTCTGAGGGTGAGATCCTTCACCACCGCTACTCCACGTTTATATTGCGACCGAGCCACCCGCAGTAAAGATCCGAGAAATTAATCTCTGATAAACCGACCGACCGGGAATCGAACCCGGGCCGCCGGCGCGGCGAGCTGGCTGCTAATTAACCCACTCGGCCACTGAGGATCCCATATCCGATAATCACCTCTGACAATTAGCGATGCAACTCATTATGCTATGCTATCTAGATGTCCAGTTGCGCGCATTCACTTGGCCACTGCCCAGCCCTCACTCCGTCCCTCTTTGTCTAACTGTGAGGTTTGAGGTCAATGGGTGCGATGTAATGATACTGAAGTCTTCCCGGAAATTTGCCTTTCGCCTCCCAACCTAACTTGCGTGGCGGGGTGAGGGCTGGGGCTGGGGGTGTGTAGTCCCGGCGGCTTCAATCGATGTCCATTGGAACTTCATAAATTGACCTGTGGGTATGCATTCTAGACAAACAAACATAGACGCATAATATAATAGGCTAACCCTTTAAATTTTCTGCATACGAAGTTCGTTGAGATAATAATAATTCACTTAACTCTCTGCAGCATAGCTCTTAATTTATTCACCTGGCCCAACCCACATGATCCCATACCCACACCGCGCTACCTCGACCAACAAAGACATTTTTCAACCGATGGAAATCATAAAAATAATTTTTTCGAACCGGCACTTCCGCATCCCATATTCCGACCTCCCTCACCCAAACCCAGCCTTCACCCACACACAGGGCCGGATTAACAAATGTGGGGGCCCTGTTCGGTAAAACTGTGGGGGCCCAAACCTTACAGAAGCACGACAAAATGACTCACAAAGCGTGTTATATTCAACGAATCAACATTCGTCTATTATTAATTAATTACTTATATTATTTTAACACTAATTATCAACAGGTCTTTTAATAGTGTTAAACAACCGCTATATCTTTTACGATTTAAGAATACTAGGCTAAAGTGATTCATGGTCAGTCATTCTCCTGACCAGCGCACAGCACTCGTACAAGCAAACAGCGCAGAAGCGATTTTATGCCCCAAATAAATTCTTAGCTATGAAAATTTCGGGTAGACCAGTGGCAGAAGAATAACGGCCAGGGCAAATGGTTCTTACCAGGGCATTAGGCTGAATTGCCCATCTGTGCATGGCCCCCACACTGTTTACAAACTAAAATATATTTTCGCGGTTATGCCAGTAGTAGACCCTGGCTCAAGCTCCATCCTGCTTAGACCTACAGGGTGGCTCCAAAAAAAATGTACCACCGGGAAAAATGCGATATCTTCGCAGCCGATTGAGCTTTTTCTGCGAAAATTTCGCAATTTGAAGGGGAATGAATATCCAACAATCCCTGAAAGTTTCATTAGAAACCTTTCATGTTTGCAAAAGTTACAGCTGTTCAAACTTAAAATTTCGTTTTTCCAATTATCCGGAGAATCATGCTCCAATACATGTGATTTCATTAATATTTTTTGGCAAATTACAACACACAAATTGATGATGATGTCATACGACCTCACTATGAGCTGTAAAGAAGCTGTTTATGAAGCAATCTGCTTGTATTTGGTGATATTTTATAGATTAAGGTCTCAATTCGTGAACCCATTACTGAACGTCACGGGCAAAGTTTCTGCGAAAGACAAAAATGGGAACTCGGACTTTGCATGAACAGAGACTGGGACATCGCGTGATCATAGCAAAATACCCAGTGAAAAGAGGAGCCTGAGCACATTGAAGGCTATCTGCAAACATGTTTATGGAACGAAGATCAGATGTTGGAAGAGAGGCAGGAAGTGGTCGCTTAGTCTGATGGAAAAAGCACGATTTTCAAGAAATTCGCTTGGTAATCGAAAGGGTCAAGTTTGCAAAGCACATCGTGGTTTCGACATCAGATATGCTGGCGTGTGCTACGTCTGCAAGAAAAGACAGCATTTTAATCCCATTCAGTAGGTTAGATGTCAAACTCATCTTTGAACTCTCTTACCCAGACTCATTGAAGACCAGGTATGCTCTAACATCTGGTTTTATTTTCCAGCAGGACAGTGCGCCTCCTTGCTCGCACGGCAAGGCTGATTATGATGGTGCTACCTTATTGCCATCAACTGAAGTAAATGCATTGGCAAAGATGACTTACAAACTCGCCAGACCTTAGCCCTCTTGCTTATCACGTCTGGTGAGCTATGCTAGAACGCTGCAAGACATTTAATCCCAAGTTGGAGAACATTGGCCAGCTGAAGCAAATCTTGCTGCTAATGTGGGGTCAGTTGCCGCAGGACCCGACAAACAAGGCCACACTGAGCTTCACAAAAAGAATTTGAGCTTGTGTTAAGGCAGGGAGTGGACACTCTCATTATACGTTACAATAAACTGCAAAACGGAATGCTGAGGTCGTAGTGAAAAGTGATATCATTTGACTTGGAAATCTACAAGTGACGTCAATTTTCCACGGATATTTGAAAAAACTAAATTTTAAGTTTGAACAGCTGTAACTTTTGCAAACATGAAACTTTTCAAATGAAACTTTCAGCGATTGTTGGAAATTCATTCCCCTACAAATTGGGAAATTTTCGCAGAAAAAGATCGATCGGCTGCGAAGATATCGCATTTTCCCCGGTGGTACATTCTTTTTTGAGCCACCCTGTATGTGAGCTTTCACCCCAGTGTATGTCTCTCTAGACAGCCGTTCACTGCGCTCATCTGCTTGTGGAGAATTCCATGTTCTTTTTCGAGCGTTGTGACCATGCAACGACAAGCATTCTCGGTAGTGGGCACAGTTATCTGGAATAGCCTCCCCGTGGCTCTCTCGCTTCCCGTGACTCTGCTGGCTCTTCCTTTCGTCTTCTCAACTTTTCTTTTTGACAACGCCTGCGTTGGGAGCGCCTTCAAGTAAAAATCTGAAGGGGGCTCTATATAAATTTATGAGATTGATTGAATTCGTAAAAATAGACTGCATACTGCATCTAGACCTACTCAATGTTATTATCACGCCATCTCGTAATGCGTAGCATAGCACTAGAGTTCCGATCAGGTGATGCATTAAGTGTTTAAATAAGCAAAAACGTATAACTCTTACTAGCATTTCTGACTGATTTTAAGATCAATCTGCCTGGCAATAAAAACTGCAGAAAGGGCCCCCACAATTTTAAATGAACAAGAAGCGTATAACTATAACTAGCATTCTGATGATGATGATGATGATGATGATGATGATGATGATGATGATGATGATGATGATGATGATGATGATGATGATGATGATGATGATACTCATGACGACGATGGTGTACTTTTTGATGGTTCATGGTGATGATAATGATGATGGCGGCGATAACGACGAAGACGGCTATGATGATGATAATTTTGACAACGATGACGACGATGGAGGTGACGATGATGATGATAATGATGATGATGGTATGGTATTGTTGTTGCTTTTAGTATTTTTGTTGTTGTTGTTAATATTGTTGTTGTATGGTGGTGGTGGTGGTGTTCAGTCCTTCTGTATGTCTGTCTGTTCGTAAGTCCGTTGGTCAGTGCGTTTGTCTAATATAATGTAGTGTAAATTTATTCGAGAGTTTCTCAGCGCCCACAAAAGCCACGTCACGGAGACCAGCTTATGCACCGGCGCTATATCAAATCAAGTCCGTAAATCCGTAATAGCCAGAGCTGCCGTTTTCGTTCCGGTGCCAGGTCAAAATCCGGGGGGGGCCAAGCCGAGGAAACAGCGTGGTGCTACGGTGGTTGTCGGTGATGGTGGTAGTTGGTCATTACGCCTGCCTACGTGTCCTTCTGTGTGTCTGTTTGTATGTACGTCCGTTGGTCAGTACGGCTGCTCTGTTGTGTCACCTACTTTGATATCATATCAGTGTCTTTGAACTTCAAAGGTGCTGGTCAGAAGCTGCCCACTGCAAGGAGTCGACCGTCTCTCTGGCCGTACGGTAATTAAGGCCAACAAATTATCTGACATGGACACACCCCGCTGACTTAGCGGGTTGGCCAGGCTATGTATTGAGATTTGAGACGTATACGTGACCAATCGCTGCCGAATTAGGTCGAATAGGTTTCTGCGTAGCAATAGCAATACTACATGTTCGGAAACGAATTCAAAATTAATGGACACAGCAGACCTATAATGGCATTCAAACAAGCAACGTGACTCCAATAATAATTATTAGGGCCTAATACTAATTTTCGTTTATTCAACAATCCGGTTTACAGAACGCAACTGGTTGCAGTGTATAATTATGCGGTCAGTTTGAGAATTGTGGAAAATAACTGGTGGATTGGACCATTATACACTTGGATTTTGGGTGTGAAAAACATACTTTACTATGGGGCTCTAATAAAGACTGGGGGATTGAAACCCCAACCACCTAAATTCTCACCTTGTATGCAGTTGAAACATGGCTCATACGTTTTATGGCTGCCAATGAGTTGAGGCCCGTTATACTCTACAGTGCCACACGAGACTTGCACAGTTAATTTGTTTTTCTATTTTTGCCATAATATGTGTTTCGTTTATTTGTGCTGTTTATTATCAATGTTACGTTACTATCAGGGGCGGATCCAGGGAACCAATCCGGCCATGGCCTCATTCCAAATCTCCATAGGACGTGGCCTCCCCATCCATGGGCACCCACAATATTTTTTGTAGGGGTCAGTCATGGCTAGGAGAACTAATACACCCATGTAAATGTCATGAAGATCTAAGCCTCTCACATGCAATATTGTCTTGATATGACACAACGAAAAGAACCAATTTTTCAAAAGTATCCGACTATGATTTATGGCATGCAATATATGTATATTCGTGTATAATTATATTCATAAGTTAATGTTAAAATATCAACACTATTAACAACATTTACAACCAGTTCTAAAGAAATAACTATTAATCAGAGCGGACCCAGGGGGCAATCCGGCCATGGCCCCCAATTGAAATTTTAGCAGAACTTGGCCCTCTCATTACTCAATGCGTCGTGTGAAAAAAGGTTGTGCCTTTTCTCAACTAATTTATAGTCAGCTTTAAAGATATTAGGCCCCTTCATTTTGATACGACCACGTTATTGTTTTGACAATGCCTTACACAGTCCTCACCACCATCATAAAGACCGCCAGAACGAAATGATGACGATGATTACAGCTACAAAATGATGATGCGTTTGCAGGCGGTTCAATAAAGTATATACTTACTTACTTACCTTCTTTATGATGATGTCGACGATTATGATTATGATGATGTTGACGATGATGGTATTGTTGTTGCAGTTATTGGTGCTTTTATTAGTGGTGGTGGTGGTGGTGGTGGTGGTGGTGGTGGTGGTAGATGTGGTGGACGTGGCGATAACGATGATGTTGTTGTTGATGAGGATGATGATCATGATGATAATGAATACTGAATATGATATTGATTTTATGTATGATTCTATGTTTTGACAACGACATTGGAGATAAAGACGATGAAGAAAAATATGATGATGATTGTGATAATGATGATGACGAAGATGATGATGATGATGATGATGATGACGATGATGATGATGATGATGATGATGATGATGATGATGATGATGATGATGATGATGATGATGATGAAGACAATGATTATGATATTGATTTTATGTAATATTTTATATTTTGACAATTACATCGGAAATATAGATGACGATGAAGAAAAATATAATGATGATGACGATGACACTGATTATGATAAAATTATGGATTTTACTTACTTTTTATATTTTGACGACGAAACTGAGGGTGAAAATGAAAATAAATATGATGGTGATGGTGGATAAAAATGTTCATGATGGCGATGATAATGATGAAGATGACGATGATGATGACGACGACTATGACGACGACGACGACGATGATGATGATGATGATGACAATGATGATGGAAGAGAGGACAATGATGATGATGATGATGATGATGATGATGATGATGATGATGATGATGATGATGATGATGATGATGATGATGATGATGATGATGATGATGATGATGATGATGATGATGATGATGATGATGATGATGATGGATGATTGAGGAGATGATGATGATACTGATGATGATGATGCCTTGACGTTGGTGTTCTTTTGATGGTGTGATGATAATGATGATGGTGAGGATGACGATAACAACGACGGCTATGATGATGATAATTTTGGCAACAAAAACGACGGCCATGATGATTGAGATGATTATGATTATGTTGATGATAATGCTTATGGTAATGACAATGAAGGTGAAGATAACGTACGCGAAGATGGTGATGATTATTATTATTGCCCAAAAAGTTTACGACCTTTTGTTATTTATTTTCTAATGTCATTTCCCGGGTCTGCTTGCCCGAAGAACAGTTTTGCCCAAAATTGGGGAATGGGCATTTCCACCCCCTGGTCCTCCCGCCTCGTACGCCTATGATTACTGCATGGCACGGACTCTTATAAAATACCATGATATTATTCACTATTAAAATTTATGACTATGTTGTCATTATTTATTAGTATGATACCATACTGTTAATGATGAATAAAATAAGTAACTGTTCATATTTTTATATACCAATACTAGTTTTGCAACTAAAAGGACATAATATTCCCTTACAAAAATTTTGACAATCTAATGACAGTTCTTAGTTGCCGTTTACATTGTTGAATTACATGAATTCTCGTAATATACCCTGATATTATTTATTATATATGATTGTAATGCTATTATTTGCTATTATAATAATTATTAGGATTCCATCGGTGCTAGGACAAAATGTTCCCGGACAAAATGCCCCTGGACAAAAAGTCCCCTGATAAAATGTCCCCGGACAAAAAGTTCCCGGACAAAAGTTCCCAGATAAAGTGTCCATAGACAAAAAGTACCCAGACAAAATGTCCCTGCAGGGTAAAAGTGATGTCCTTACGCTACGTCGCATAAATAAGGACTTTTTTGTTGTAAACATGTATCGTTTCATATGAATTTCAGTTATTAACGAATAGTTTTAAACTGTTTACTTCAAGGCATCCGCTAAACTTAAAGTGCCCTATTTACAGTTGTCCTTGGGGAATCTCCTAGTCAAAATGGGGGGATCTTCGGGGGTAATTGTCTGGGAATAAGTCCGGGGAATATATCCGGGGGAAATGTCCGTTCCCCACCTAAACAACGCATCGCCGGCCTGTTGGGATATTATGCGGCTGCAGTATCACCCTAGACTGCGTCCGTGTGTCTTGTCCGACAATGCGCTCACCTGAAGACGGTTGTAGGACATTAGCCCCCCTGGACATTATCCCCCCCGAACATTATCCCCCCGGACATTAGCCCCCCGGACAAAGTCCCCCCCCCCTATGTGCAAATCGTAGAATAATGCCGTAACCGATAAGACTTGTCACTGGCATTCACATGCAAACGAAAGTCCTTAGTGTCATTTAGGTCCTAATTGTATCAATAGGCCTAGACTTAGATTTGAAATGAACGAATTGGAATCGTATACAGTAAGTAGGCCTACTTGTTATTGTCAGTTATGGCTACAACGAAGGTTTATTGGCGACTTTAGGCCAACGTATGAGCTTCGTAGACTTCTTAGCGTCGTTTCAGACCTTGAAAATGTCTTATAATATGCATATTAAACCTTTAATTAACTTAACATATTCCTACAGGATGTTAAACTAATGTGTAATGTATAGATATTCATTTAAAATAGGTTCATTAATTACATTTTGTGCATCACTTTTAGTTAATGCTATCATATACTGGGGGGATAATGTTCTACCCCGGGGGGCTAATGTCCGGGGGGGGGGCTAATGTCCGGGGGGCTAATGTCCGGGGGGATAATGTCCGGGGGGATTATGTCCAGGGGGGCTATTGTCCGTTCCCCCTGAAGACAGCCCAACATTTGAAACAGCTGTGTAGAATGGAAGATGGGAACCTCTTAACTTCTATTTTAGCGGACCAAGGCCGCGTTCTGAAACCGCTCCTCTCAAGATCTAGCCTTGTCTACTGCGTCCAGGTCGCATAACTGAATGGTCCAACTGCATTGGGCGGATAACTTCATGAGGAAAACGTTCTTAAGAAGAATGTTTTTTTTGATTAAAATCATGTAAGCACTATAGCAACGCATTTGGACAAACATAGAATGTATAGGCTACATACTTAACGAGTCCATTCCATAGGGCAAATGATAAGGTTTGTGCTGACTTTTTGTCCGGGAACATTTTATCCGGAGAAAAAATAATACTAATGGGAGGATCTCATTCCCACCTCAAACCCTCTTTCTTCTTCTCGACTCTACGCTCCTCGGTGAAAGTCCACCGGACTTTCGTTTGTCCTCCCAAACTCCCTTGATTCCCCCCCACACAGGATGGTACAAGATTAAACACTGCATCTCTGTCTCTACGTCATTAGATACGTACATGTACATCATGCGCGCGTACACACACACACACACACACACACACACACACACACACACACACACACACACACACACACACACACACAGCTCTGGAGCATAGGGGGTTGCATCAAGGTTCTGTGTGGATAGATCTTGGGGTTGCATAGCAGTGTTTACCTCCCTCTGGCGCTACGATTCAATCTGATAGCCAGGCTGCGGGGGTCAAACGAAACCGTACAAGCCTCATTATCGCTGGACGAAACGACCGTGCACCCAAATAAACCAGACGCCCAGTCAACTGGCTCAACTCAACAACATCTGTAATCGGCCCAGTTGTCTGGAATGGGCTCACACAGGGCTAAGTCATTGAGGTCTAAAGATTTCGGAGTCCACGGCTAAGTGTTCCTCGTGGGGTTCTTACTGAGAAGTCTTTTTTGTTAAACTCAAAAGTGTCCGTTTTGCCGCGCTAAAGTCGGGAGCACTTCTGAGCAGTCCCCACGAAGAAGCACAATATAAATTCATGACCAATTGACCATTGACCATTGGGTTTTACTCCTCTCGGTGGCGCCCATGCAGTACTTACTGATTATGGCCTAATAAAATTATATAAGCTTACTTGACTGAATTATCTCTGCAATGCAACCTTTGACAACTGCACAAATTATGAATATATTGCACTAATGTGCATTGTAAATATTTGAAATTTCTCTACAACAAACTGAAATTGGGTCAGGGAGTCCCGCTTATTCGCCGGTTGTTCGCATATATCAAACTAAGTAGGCTATGAAATAGTGAGAAGGCCCAATCTTTTTGTCTGTTTTGTTGCCAGTACAGATCAAATCTAGGGAGGTCAAGCCTTAGAGAAACTTTCATACACTGTAAGAGGGCTTTATTTGCCACGCCTTTGGATTTCCACCCCAAACTGACGTCTCGGTTGTCCCTTCTCATCTGATCTTCAGATCCTCCCCCTTCCAATCCTAAATGACGTCAATGGCACCCTAACAGCTAACTACACTGATCCTCTGGCAATCGGACTCGGATCTCCTTCTGAGTATCCGTTGAACAGTTCTCTGACTCGATACAGCGAACGCGAATAAGCTGGCGCCCACGATTGACTTTCGAGTGGTGAATTAGAAGCTCAGAAATTAAGAAGTAATAAGATGGAGCATGCACTTGCCCCTATAAAACTGACACCTGCTTTTCATTCATTCACTCTTCAATGGACTTATTGCACCCCTTCGGAAATCTACTTTTTACGTAGCCTACTAGGCCTACTTATTGATTTTTAACACATAAATTATCTTTGCATTTAAAAATAATAATAAAATGAAACGTAGAAATTTATATTAATAAACCTATAATAGACGTCTATGAAAAATTCCCATGCATGTTCTTAAATGGGTGAATTCCCTGTATTGCATTTTTCAACCAATTGCTACAACAAATTATTACCGAAGCGATCTTGTTTTGCCCTCTCCTGCAATTTTTTTGCGGGCGCCAATGCTCATTAGAGTAAAGCCATATATAGTGCGGTCCAGGGTGCTATGGTTACCTTCCAATGCCCCTTTTGAGACCCATTTTCAGCGGCATGTTCATTGTTCAATACGTCATGTAAAAATTTATATCTTAAAAATTAACAAAGAGTCCATGTATCAAAGCTATCGTCCTTACAGCACGTCAGCACTATGTTTATAAACAAAGCTTTGTTCGTAGATCAAAGAGGGGTCGTCATAATATACAGTAGGCCTATTTACCATTATTAAAGCTGTCTGTTCAGTTAGTAGTTAAGTTTAATTAAGATTATTGCATAACTTGTAAATGTAAAGCGCAGTGCGTCTTGCAGGCGTTTGGTTAAAGAAAAGATATTATATATAATTATTATTATAACCTAAGACAGTAGGACCATAGGTCTACATAGTTAATGATGAAAAAAAGTGATGTAGATCAAGAAGATGCCTTCATAATGGAACAGAGCCATTGTCGCAGCAGCGGCGTATTTAGCGACTAAAAAATGCAAAATTGCAAAACAAGAGAAGCCCTCACAATATGAATTCAACAGCACAAGTTCAATCACATGAATTTATATAGCGCCCCTTCAAGATCTCTACGCAGAGGCGCTCCCAACCCAGGCCTGGTCAAAGAGAAAGGTCTTGAGAAGACGGTGGAAAGAGCCAGCAGAGTCACGGGGAAGCGAACGGAGAGCCGCAGGGAGGCCATTCCAGATAGCTGGACCCACCACGGAAAATGCTCTTTGCTGCATAGTAGCGGTACGACAAAAAGGGACAAGAAAGTCACCGCGGGCAGCTGATCACAGCGAACGACGGCCCAGAGAAACCGAGACTGGAGTAAAAAGTTCACATAGGTAGGATGGAGCTTGAGACAGAATGCAGCGCCAAGCTATATACGAAACTCTATAAGCAATGCGTTGCTGCAGTGGGAGCCAGTGGAGGTCGTCCCTCATGAAGGCAGAAACGTGAGCAAACCGGGAAATGCCACCAACCAAGCGTGCTGCAGATCGAAGGACCTTAACCAAGGAGTTCAGACGGACCTGTGGGAGGCCAACATAAAGAGAGGAGCAGTAATCTAAGCGGCTGCAGACAAAGGCATGGTCAAGAGTAGAGGATGTATTGAATGAGAGAGAGCGAGCAATGACGCGCAGCTGTCGAATTTGGTAATAGCAGGCACGTGACAGGGAGAGATGTGCTTAGTTGTCTATAGTCTGTTGTATAAGTTGTCTATAATGCAGCAGTATCTTGTACAATAAACTTTGCGACGTAATAAATGTGTCTTTAGGACAAAGATAATTATGACGTCATAAGAAAAATTCAACTGTCAATTTGCTGTGATTCTGTGGTGCTGGGTTCCACAGGTTTCTTAACAGAAACTGGATCACCACATTATCAATCCGACCCTGTGGGGGCCCCTCAAAACTGCAGACCCGGGGCTGCAGCACCATAGCATCCACCTAAATGCGGAATAGTTCCTTTCACTCGCTCTGCAAAAATGCAGAGGCGTTCGTTCTCTGTGGTTGGTCCAACAACCTGGAATGGACTTCCCTTGACTATGCGACACCTCCAAAGCTGTTCTCAATTTCAGAAACTGTTGAAGACTTTTTTCGCTTGAAAAAAAGCTACCGGTAGCGCCTTGAGAAGGTACCTTGAAGATGCGCTATATAATTTATGATTTATTGCTTTATTGATGTCTTAATACGGCCCTGGATGATGATGATTTTGACGATGATGATGGTGATGGTGACGACGATGATTATGATAATGATGATGACACTGATCATATTGGCTATACTCACAATCACGACGATAATGAAGTTGATGATGAAAATAAATACGACGATGGTTATGAAAAAGAATTCCACAATGGGAATGATTGCGGAGCCTATGATGATGACGATGATGATTATTATAATGATGATTATGATGATGACAACGACATCCATGCCCAGACCCTTCCCTGTTCGCCGTAACGTGCTTTAGCGATTTTCGCAAGACGGTCGGTCGTTGGTTGTCTCACGAAATCTTAGTTTCAAGAGGCGAGGGAGGTGTAAATTAGGCACCATTATTGGGAGATGCTCCACGAGAAGATATAAGAAAACTATTTGACTGTAAAAAGATTTGCAAACCGTTTCAGTAAGTATGTGCGGATAAGTAAGTCAGAAAGAAACCTCTTGTCTAGTCGCATCTGCCTCACTAAAAGTGATATAACTTTCGTTCTGTTTGAAATATTTTTTTGTGATTTGACCATTGCATGCAAGTATGAATTGCCTTTAAGACTGTAAAGTTTCATTTACAAATTTCTATGTTTTGCCAAGATGACGGCTAAAAACCGTAGGGGATTACTTTTTTGGCGCACCCTGTATATATAAAAATGAGATCACAATGACTGTTGAAATCTCATTTATAAAAAAAATGGTGACATGTAGGCCTATACATTACGTACTGCGGGTCTCTTTGGCCTGTGATGTCATAGTAATACGGTTCTAGACATTAAATAGCCTATAAGCTTATAAATAGGGCCCATGCAAGACTCCGCACGGTGATTTCAATTATAGTCTGCAGGTGATCTTTCTTGGATCAAGTGGATATAGCGTAGGCTAATCTCTATGGGCCCCGCAGTGTGGTCTATACGCTGACAAGTTGCTCCCACCCTCCCTCCCTTCCACCTTTCTTCCCTCCTCCAACAAACAAAGCATGCATTCTGAATGTCTTCGAATTTTAGTGTAATCTGAATCAGGTGCTTCTGAAATGCTCACGATGTGAGAAACTCCATAGTAGGCTAAGTAATCCCCATGCTCGTGCCTGTCTAAATATGGCCCTATTCACAAATTATATATAAATGAGACCACAATGATAGTTGAAATCTCATCTATATAAAAAAAATTCATGGTGACATACCTTCATTATTGCGGGCTTCTATGGCCTGCAATGTCATTGTAATACGGCCCAAACAAAGCATGCATTCTGCATGTCTTCGAATTTTTCAACGTTGGTTGATATCCAGGAGATGACAAATGAATTTCCGGTTTCAAGTGATAAAGGTTGACAGAAGGACAGCTGAAAAAATGTTTGGCAAGAATCGCAACCTCTTGTGAAAATTGTGACTAAATAATGAGGTTCAATAGCTAGACCTACTATTCTTAATTACTAAGAGCATCCCTTGACCTGACCAATGCAAATAAACTGGTCTGCCAATTAGGCTACAGATGGCTGAATAAATAATTCATTTTGATAGTCGGAAAACGGTTGTCTAATTTTCACATTTAGGCCCATATTATTTTAATTAAATGTGGCTCAAATGAAAAAAGAACGGATTTTGAGCAGCTGACTAATCTGAAGTGTTTCAATTCTGTCTGTCATACAAAACTGTGCAATAAACTAAAAAATGCAGAAGTTCAATAGGCCTAAGCCAAAGGTTATTGAATATGGTTGTAAAAAAATAATGTATTCAGTCATTAAAATTTTATACTTCATGGGGTCCTTATACAATGGTAAGATTAACATATTTGAAGGAAATGTATTGTGATTAATTTGCAGTTAATTGCGTTTAAAAAAATTAATCGTGCGATTCATTTCGATTAAAATTTTTAATCGAACAACAGCCCTAATAAAAAAATAAAAAATTAATTGTTCAAAAGGCTCTAAACTACTTATTATATAACCTTGATATGTATTTATATTCTGCATAACTCCCCGCTATTTGCACTCTGCGCCAGCCTCAATCCTGGACAAATGAGTAATGAAATGCAGATATTCTACAATAATCAATGCATCGAAGTCATTTACTGACGAAAATATTGGTTACTGGCTATAAAAGAGTATTGTCGTTAATAACTAAATTGAAATCTTAGCAAAGTCCGTTAGGCTTAAGTGCTCGAGGAATAAATCGTCTTTGTAATGAATTCCTTAGCATCAGTTGCGGCATTCAGTTGAGACGAAATTTTAGTTGAAATAAAGTACAGATAATACGAGCAGAGGTGCTCGTCAAAATCACATTCTTAATTTCCAACACCAGTCAATTTATTCGTTGACGGCAGGATGCGACGCAGTGCCGCGCCGTGAACAATACGGTAGCATCACTGTATGCCTAATGTGATCACTGTCCGTTAAGCGACGGCAGCTTGCAGCGTGAACGCCGCGTCGTTGCTGGTCACTACTCGAATCAGCGGCAAGGTGGCGCCACTTACTGGACTCAAGTCCCGTTATATATAGCAAAAAAAATTACGGGGACAATTTTTCAAAAACACTAAATTTGGACGAATCAAGGCGTTTTAAGTCTTTTTAAGGTAAAAATTTTGGCCGCGAGATTTTCCACTTCGAACGAACGTGTAACAGGAAAACGGGAGGTGAATATGACTGATTTTTTTCGCTCATAATGCTTGACCATTTTATTGCGTGACCAATCAAAATGCGTGATAATAAACACATGTGAAAGTTTGTGAATATCTAGCCCAGTGGATCCCAACCTTTCTTGACTGTATGACCACTTTCTTAGTTGAAGGACATAACTATGGGGCCACACGGCTAATATTTAATTAATTAAAAGTATACAGGCCTAAAATTGTTATAATTGAATCAAAATAGATTGTATTATGCTATTTATAGAAATCATAAAAAAATAATTTGTATTCGAAAATAATTATATGTTCTATCGTGAACAAATTGCTAACTTTGTCATATATTTCTGTTAATTCTTTGAGGATCGAGGGCCATATTTTGAGGCTGGCTCATTTTGACCCACTCCGGCGCTCCATCCCACCGCCACTCCACCCCTCCACTCCAACCCACGACCCCCCACCACCCAACACCCCATTCCGCCCCTACACCCCATCCCATCGCCCCATTCCCATCCATCCCCTTCCACCCCCACGACCCCCAACATCCCCACCCCAAACACCCCACTCCGCCCCACACTCCCCATCCCACTGCTCCCCCACTCCTCCACCCCATCACCCCAACCCCACCCCAAACCCCCTCCATTTCCACCTCCTCCACCCCTCCTCCACCACCCTCCACCTCGACCTCCACCGGTACGCGACCCGTGAAATCCGGACTGGCAAATGCGTTGGCCTTAAACACCTCTAAAACGGTGTCAACCGCTGCTTTTTTGCGTATGGGACCCGAAAGAAAAGTGCAGTGATACGCCTGTGAGGGAAACGGCCAACAGGGAAAATGAAGCTTTTTGCTCCCCCACCCTGGCCCCCATGGTGGCAGAGATTCGCGAACCCTCCACTGCGTGTCCGATGCCGAGACGGACACAGTAGTGAAGGCTTGGAGTGAAAAGCTCAAAAACAGCGGAAATGCATTCCGGTTAAACGGACACACAGACATACAGAATCTTCTCTTTATTTATTTATTATTTCTTGAGTGAGAAATAATCGGGTGGAAAACCATCAGAAACGTCAAAGGCCTTTGTCTATTACTGGCAGAGTTTCTATAAAACAATTTTATGTATGACACCAAACAAACGTTCTCAGATCTTTCAGACAATAAATTATAAAAACTGAAATAAAGAAAATTAGATTAATTGTTAAATGCAGCAAATTACCAACCAACTTTTAGGCGTCTCGTTTGGACCATTTTAATTGTATTAGCAGCACAGGCCTATAATACGTCTTATGCGTGCTAGTCGGGTTTCATATGATTAGTTACTAGCTGGAGACACGGCGTTGCCCGGAAATTTTTGCATTCGCCGCGCTCCCGGCCAATGCCCTACTTCCCCACCTTCACTTCGTCCCATTCGCTCCCTTCCTCCCTACATCCCTCCGTCTCTGCTCCCCTCCCCTCCGTCCTTGCTTCGTCCCTCCTTCTATTCCTCCCTCCCTACCCCTCGTCCATCCGTCTTTCCGTCCGTTCGATGTGCAGTAGCCTATCCAGTCGACCTAAGTCTTTGTATGATGAAGATGGCCTTAAAGTGGGAGTCCCAACACTGATTTTGCTCCGAATAGTCCGGACCATACTGTCCGGTCCGAATTGTCCGGTCCAAATTGTCCGGCTCCAAATTGTCCCCTCCAAATTGTCCGCTCCGAATTGTCTGGGCCCGAAATGTACACGCCAGAATTTTCTCCGAAATTCCAATTTCATTTTCCAAGATGACTTTTCATCAATCCAGCTTCCATTTCCCTAGCGTGCTTTCGTCATTCCAGCTTCTATTTATCTTTATAGGTGAAATGGAAGCTGGATTATATCCTGCTTCATTTAATCTCTTTAGGTGAAATGGAAGCTGTATGAAGGTTCTCTTTATGATAATATAATTATTAATCAAGATTTTCGTTAGACGAGTTGTCTGTAGACAATTTTTGGACCCGGACAATTCGGACCCGGACAGTTTGGAGTGCATAAGCTTACAGGCCTAATATTTTATCCTGCTTCATTTAATCAGGAAGTTCCTTCAAGCAATCCCACTTCTCTTTAAGGAGGAGTTGTTTTCATCTGTTTTCACCTATCGTGTGAAATCATCCCCCGGGGGGGGGGGGTTAAAACTCACAATATCTCGTCGGCTGAGGAGTAACTTCCCCTATGTCCTCAAACATTACTTTTGAGTAATTGGAAATGTAAAGTTTGAGCACATATTGGACACAATCTTATCACATAAATAAGTAGTAAATTAGTTTTCAAGACACTTTGGCCTATGCTCTCTAAGATTGTTATAGTTGATTTGAACTCGGGTTGAAAGGCGATTTTTGGAATTTTTTTCCTAACAACCCATCATAAATGTTGGACATAGAGTGTTGCATTTCTCAATTTTTATCAATACTTTGACCTCAACACAGATGAAATATTTCATACTAGTGTTCTGCATTTCACTTCTTAATTGAATAAAGTCGTTTATACAGTTTTGCACAATCTGCACAACCGAATAAAGTGTTAAAAATGTTTAAGTTTTAAGATAAACAATGAAAGTTAGCATAATTATTGTATGCTGAAGGAAATATTTATTTGTTTGGCTTCAAAATCGTTTCAAAATATGCACGATCAACAGCAGGCATAAACTGCAGCATGGAGAGGATATCCTTTTTCTTCTCTGCCGATAGAGTCTGTTCCTTTGTTATGTTCTTCGGCATCTGCAGTTGAACTTCAGTTCCGATAATATTACGCCTGGATCGAGATCGAGCTGCCTGATGAATACTTTCATCAAACCAATCAGGTTCAGAAAAACGCAGTTTGTATTGTACATGCATGTCAGCCGAGTACTGCAGAGTTTTCACCTTACTGAATGGTATTCCATCGAATTTAAACTTGTTGGCCTCAGAATGAAAGTCTAGCATATCTACTTTCCTCAGCTGGACAAGTTTGATTGGCTGTTTTCTCGGAGTCTTAACCAAGATGCGAACGAGCCCAACAGGGCTGTATATTTCTCTGTGCTTCAGTACACTTTCCAGTTGACTGTGCACGTTATCAACTTCTTGGACCTCGCTGTGTCCCGGCTCATCATTAGCATCTTGGACTGACAGTGTAGCGAGCTCACAATATTCCGCAACATCAAAATCTTCGTCATTGCTATCATCAATGCTGGAAGTAACAGTATAATCACAATTACTATGCAATACAAATTAGTAGGGTTGGCACTTTACCAGGACTGGTATTATTAAATAGATCATTGTACACAGGGCTTGTTTTAACACACAATGTGCAGTGATAAATTGAAAAGACTTTTCAATTTATCAATGTGACGAAAGGCTGTTTGTGCAGTTATCATAATCAAACTATTTGTATAAATTAATAAAATGTTTCACTGAATTTAATCGTAATTTATGATTTCCACGATTGAAGTCTTAGGCCCATATTTTACTGGTAGGGGTTTTAATTCACTGAATCAGTGCTAGAGTTTAATAATAGACATAGACCCCGAACTAAATTAATCAATGTGATAAATGTACACCTAGGCCTATAAGGCATATACATTGTGCAGTGATAAATTTTTCTTAAAACATGCTCTGATTGTACACGTTAGCAAAACGTACATCAACGAGCAAACTGTAATTATTGCACTAATATTATTATTAGGCAAAGCTGGAATTAATTTTGGCCTGATAAAAAAATAATTATGGCTTTATCCCATGTAGGACACGCTATAGTTACTGTAACTTTGCCCACGCTGCGACTGTAGGGCTGGCACTAAGAGTCTTGACTAGTCTTCACCTTACTTAACTTTACTTAATATCTAGATAGCGTACTACCCACTAAATACTACTATACTTACCTGTTTTCGTCGTCCAGAATGGCTTGCATATCGCTAGAATTTAGTATTTTCTTTGGAAATCTAATTGGCCGATTCTGTGCAGCCATCTTGTTGGACATAGAGGTTGTTTACGCTGAAAACGGAAGATTCACGTGACACAAACCTGCGTTCCTATTAGCTGCATGACATAGAGGATACTAATACTCAAAGGATGGTAAATTGTGGACATAGAGGTTTAGAATTCTCACAATATCTCTGCAAATTTTATAGCTACCGCTTAGCTATTGAGAGGACATACAGGTATTATAACAGTAATTTCTTAGTGCCTGAAATCGACGTGTATGTCATTTTTGGACATAGAGGAAGTTACTCCTCAGCCGACGATCTGTTTTAAGGTGCTGTTTTTCGGAATCAAAAATGATTTAGGCCTATTTTATTAAAATTGATTTGTAAAATATTACTCAATACCACAACTTTATGAACAATATGAAACAACTGCTTATGTTATAATATAAATCTTACAGGCCTACTTATAGAATAATAAGTATAAATCCAACCATGAGGCGATTTTGGTTTTAACAGTGAAGTTTCTGAGTATGAATTGCTTTTAACTGCTTGTTTGAGAACACATACTTTACCCATCATTAGATCTTTACAAAACGCTCAGTATTGCTCATAACTCGCAGCCTGTATATTAAACCTATTAGGCTACATTGCACAGTGAAATCATGGGTTATAAACTTTAATATTTCAGTAAGGAAAGTTGCACATCTGCGAAAAATATTTTCTCTGCGGCTTATGCTGCAAATTCATTTACATACATTAGCGGAAAATCTGATTGTTGCCCCATGTTAACACCGTGCAACATCCTGTTGTGCTCCCATGTTGCCTAGGGTTAACAGCGTGAAATCTTTAGATCTAGGCCTATACATTATACAAACTTTAGTCGCAATATTTTACATTGTTGTTATTCAGGAAAGAAAGACTATTTCGTCGATTATATCGGAGTTCGAACTGAAAACCTTACTCTTCTTTTACCTAATGCAACAATTGAACAGTGTGATGACGAATGCATTAAGCAAACTACGACATGCCTCTATTACGAGTATACCGCTAGTACTAGCGAGTGCCGCTCGTGGTTTCCCTATTGCTGCCAAAAAGAGAATGATGATGATGGTGGCGTTCTGACAAGATTGTTAGTTCAGTGCGATCCATCATCAGGTGAGTAATAAATATTATTTTATGCAATGCATTGTAATGTAAAGCGAATAGTAAATCATGGCCACTTGCAAGAGAAACGTAGGCACGATGACCTGCAAGTGGAGCAGTCCCATCATCGGTTGACGCTAAGGTTCTTAACAGCTACTTTGCTGAAGTTTACACGACCTATAGTGTATTTATAGCACTCGGTTTGATAGCGACGCTTCATAGCCTGAATAAAGCGGTTAGTGAACAGTCAATTTTCACAATTTCAAGAAGGGCATCCGGCCAGGCCATAAAAAACCCCAAACTCCCCATCATAAATTCCAGGTTACGCCACTGTGTACTCTTATTGCTGCATGAGTCGAAATGTAAGTTGCAACTGCAGTTGCGGAGAGATTAGAAAAAATCTGCATAGATCTACTGCTTCATTGCCATGTGTTGGCCATTTCGGTGACTTAAAAGTTCATTGTCATGTTTTGGATTTATGGTAGGCCTAAGCCAAATTATTGATATTCGCAATTTCATGTTGAAATTTTAGAGAAGTGTAATTGTGTATGTCCTACTTGTGCACACCAGAATTCACTGGATTACTTTTAAAATGCATTTTACTCTAAAATGATAGGTTCTGCTTTTCAACATAGCACTGAAATCTGTACATTTTAATCTGTCAATGCCAAGTCATAGTTCTTTTGTAGCATTCAGTTTAAATTTATGGATGTACATTGTACAATGTACGTGTAGTTCAGTATTGGCTGATAAAACCGCATAGGCATATAGCTTATGCATTTTTCATATTCATACATTCTGCGTGTTGTGTCATTTTCGTTGAACAGAGCAGTCCACAGCTGTTCACACGGAATTGCGAGAAGAGACAACAAAGCCAACAGGTTACTATTGTTGTACTATCAATAACTGAAAGTCATTCCAATTCACTAACTATCTTCGTTGCTAATTAACGTGACCGGAATACTATTAGTCAAACCCTTTTTTTATAAAATGCTAGATAAATTTGGAATGCATATTGAAATATTGTGCCGTTTTAGGCATTTTTCGTTAATGAACCTGATCAACAGAAACTGCTTCTTTTTCACATGTTACTTTATTGAAATGTCAAGTCATAGTTCTCTTGTAGGATTCAGTCGAAATTCATGGATGTACATGTAATTGGATAAACCGCATAGGTCTATAATTATATAGCCCATGCATTTTTCATATTCATACATTCTGCGTGTTGTGTCATTTTTCGTTGAACAGGGCAGTCCACAGCTGTTCACACGGAATTGCCAGAAGAGACAACAAAGCCAACAGGTTACTATTGTTGTACTATCAATAACTGAAAGTCATTCCAATTCACTAACTATCTTCGTTGCTAATTAACGTGACCGGAATACTATTAGTCAAACTCTTTTTTATAAAATGCTAGATAAATTTGGAATGCATATTGAAATATTGTGCCGTTTTAGGCATTTTTCGTTAATGAACCTGAAATGTCAAGTCATAGTTCTCTTGTAGGATTCAGTCGAAATTCATGGATGTACATGTAATTGGATAAACCGCATAGGTCTATAATTATATAGCCCATGCATTTTTAATATTCATACATTCTGCGTGTCGTGTCATTTCGCTGAACAGAGCAGTCCACAGATGTTCAAACGGAATTACGAGGAGAGACAACAAGGCCAACAGGTTACTATTGTTGTACTATAAATCAGTGGCTTAGCTAGCTTTTTGTGGGCCCGTGTGCAGAGGTTCCGTATGGGCCCCTGTTTGGCCTTGTAGGGCCGATATCTTCGCTTTCTTGCAATTGAGATCACCAAAACTAATCAATGGCATTTACTGTTAGACCTAGCACATGCAATACAGCAATAGCCTACAACTCACAGAATAAACATGAATCCTGCACGAATAAGACAGATAAATTAGGGTGTCATAACTGATTTCTCAGTAGAAATTTAAAATCTCTCTCGTTGCAAACTTAATTATCCACTTATTAATAGTAGGCCTACTTAAAACAGTGTCATTTCATAATAGCGTTTTCTTTCCAGCATTTTGGTCAGCAAACAAAGTCGATCATCTATCAATTATGGTCCATGATCATGTGCATACCAAAACGATATAAACATCAATTTTTCATAACACCTAAAAAGTGAGTTTGATCTAGCCTATATGCATTTTTCATATTCATACATTCTGCGTGTCGTGTCATTTCGTTGAACAGAGCAGTCCATAGATGTGCAAGAGGAATTACGAGGAGAGGCAACAGGGCCAACAGGTTACTATTGTTGTGCTATCAATAGCTGAACATCATTCTTATTCATAAACAATCTTACGTGCTAATTAGTATACAATTAGTAAAACTATCTACGCTAGGCGATAGTTATGTTGGCCATTTCGGTAACATCAATGTTCATTTTCGTCATTTGAATTTAATTTCTACCAAATTGTAACCTATTATACGCCAACTTAGGTTGAAGTTGAAGAGATGTACGGGCACTTGAGCACATCTGAAATTCACTGAGTTACTTTCAAAATACATTTTGCTCTAAAATGATGGGTTATGCGTTTCAATATGGCACTGAAATCTGTGCATTTTCATCTGGCAATGCGAAGTAGCCTACTAGTTCTTTTGTAGCAATGAGTTGAAATTAATGCTGTGAAAACAGGATTTAAATACATGTAGCAAAGTTGTGAATTATTGAATAAGCTGCATATTGCATTTGTATATTCATACATGCCGCGTGTAATGTCATTTCGCTGAACAGTGCCGATCGAAGATTCTCAAGTGGAAAATCAAGAAGAGAAAGCGAAGGAAACAGGTAACTGTTTAATTTATGTTTACCGATCGACATTCTGAATAATACAACTATCTTCGATGTTAATTAGAATGCAACGGGCCATACTCTGGTTTCGCATAAGGTGTTCGATTTAGCTTGGTTCCTAATTATCCGGAATGCCCAGGGAGGGTATTTTCCGCGGGCATTTTCATAAATTGAAAAGTAATAATGTGAGAGAAAAGATGGAGGCGGACAATCAAGCGAGCAGATGCATTCAATTGAGTGCCGATTGGAATGGAGCCAGGCGGTGTTTTGGTAGACCAATGAGAAATTAGTTATATTAGTCAATGCGAGAACAGATGAAGGCATGGACTAGAGAAGAAAAATCGGCGAGGGGAAAGATCGTCGAATGGCTCGTAAACGTCGCAGATGAAAGAAAAATTAGAGATATTCTCAGAAGGAAAGAGTACCCAGGTTGCGGACATTTCTGAAGAAAGTTAATCGAGGAAACTGTTTGGCAAGTATAGCGCAATCAATTTTATTTTGCTGTTGACGAGTGACCAGCCAGATCAACTGAGTCTGGGATGTTTTAATCGAGAGACGATTAAATTTTGAGGAAAATCAACAATTGAGATAAGCAGAACAGACTGGAATAGACTGGAAAGAGCAAGTTGTTGGGAAGAGATGGGAAGAGGAGCCAAGAATAAAAGTATGGACATCATCAGCACAGAGGTGACCAGACTCACCAGAGGCTAATGTTTCGCAAAGATAGTAGGAATATCGGCTGTAACAAGATATGAAGAAGTGGACCCAGAACGGTTCCTAGAGGAACTCCAAACCTACAAACAAACAAACAGAAACACGAGCTTTCAGACTTATGGCATAGGTGATTATGAGCGGCAGCTGAAATCATTGTACTTGAATTTGACTAGCAAAGTCCTAGTTTTTGGTCGAGTTTACATGAAATTCATGCCTTTATCACATGAACCTGATATGCATGTAGTATGTTATAATAAGAACAGGCAGCATAGTCTATCACTTGCATATTATATTCTGTGTGTCATGTTAATTTTATTGAAGCTGAACAACCGACTCAAGAAGCACCAGCAGAAAAGGAAGCAAAAGAACCAAGTATGAATTTGTTTTCAGGCACTAAACGTCATTCCAATTTCATACGAATTATAGGCCTATCTTCTTTTGAAAATTAATACAAAATGGGTTCAGCATGTAACCTACATGTTTATCTCTAATAACACCTATTCAGCCGGTTCAATCATTTTCAGCGGCTGTTCAGTGCAAATATTTTGAAATATAATGGGAAATCCTGAGTGTCATGTCTATTTTATTGAAGCTGAACAACCGAAACTAGAAGCACAAACAACAAAGGAAGCAAAAGAACCAGGTATGAATTTGTTTTCATACACTTAACGTTATTCTATTTCACATGAGTATCTTCGCTGAAAATTTAAAAAAAATTAATTGGTTCAGCATAGCGCCTATATCTTTAGAAACACCTATAAACACCGATAACAGGTGTCAAGAATTTTCAGTGGCGATTCAGTTGTAATATTTTGAAGCAATTGAAGTCTCAATACTCATAGGTAAAAATTGTTAAATTATGTATAAAATTCAGCAGAGAGACACGGTGGAAAGATGGCAGTTGGTCAATCATGCATTCGTGTATGTATACATGTATCTATGAATGCATGCATGTATGTATGTATGTATGCATGTATTTATATATGTATGTATGTTATGTATGTATGTATGCCTGCATGCCTGTCTGTATGTCTGTCTGTCTGTCTGTCTGTCTGTCTGTCTGTATGTATGTATGTATGTATGTATGTATGTATGTATGTATGTATGTATGTATGTATGTATGTATGTATGTATGTATGCAATATGCATGTTTGCACTATGCATGTATATATGTATGTATGTATGTATGTATGTATGTATGTATGTATGTATGCATGTATGTATGTATGTATGTATGTATATATGTATGATATACTACTATAGGAGATGGCACCATATTATTATGGTGAGAGGTATGAAGGACGTTGTCGCCGGCGGACGGGAAGTGGATGGGAAGAAGAGTTGGAAAGAAGTTGAGAGTAAGGGCAATGAAGAAATGTGGATGGACAATGTGTGAAGAGGAAAGTGGGTGAGAGGAGAGATGAAGTGGAGGGAAGAAGTTTTAATGAGATCTTGCATTACATGGAGCACGCATAGGAAGGGAGAGTGGAGGGGTCAGAACGGACCGGTAGAGAGGAGTGAAGGAACAGGAGTGTGTCGTTTGTAGTAAGGTGCGAGTGGTCGGGTACAGGGTGGTCAGCAAAAAGTGACCAACTTTGGATGCATATGACTCCGCCAATTTTGGGAATTTATTTATACTTCATGCGCAAAATTAAAGATATTTTACTCGAGTATTTGGACTGAAAATGCTGCACTGTTACTAGGTTACATTTTAATTATATGCTTGGGACAGTACTAGATTCCATATTTTGCTGTCATTTGTGACTCAATATGGCGCCTTTGACAAGCGATGATTGCGTTTTGATCCAAATTTTACTACCTAATAAGAGATTTGATTCGTTTGAAACAATTATCGATTTAGGGCCTACCTAACAGAGAATCCGAATAGGCCCTGCAAGCAAATCTATCCGAGATATTCATCGCAAAGCAGGCAGTCCTGTAAGCACCGTGTAGACCCTATTGGAAAAGACGGTCTAAAGTTAAAGTTATTCGCCGACGCGAAGTCCAGTAGCTCTCCAACTCTGACGCAAAGAAACGGCTGCATGGCAGCACGCAAGCGTCTGAAGCAGCGCCTAGCAGCGCGGCTGTCGATTAAGTTGAAAGTATGTGGTTTAGGGATGAGAAGATATTCATTGTAGGGGCTCCAACAAACACCTAAACTGATCTTGTCTGTGCATGTGTTGGCAAAAAAACGATATGTGAATTTCTCGGGGAAACGGCGCCATATTGCGTCACAAAATGACAACGAAATAGATCTATGGCAGACTAGCACTGTTCCGAGCATATAATTAAAATCTAAACTAGTACCAGTTCGACCTTTTCAAGACTAATACTAGAGTGAAATTTCTACAAATTTCTTTTACTGTCTGGAAATTTTGTTTGTCTTTTGTTTCCTCTCGTTATTCTCCACTTCGAGAAATGATTTCTCAGTAGGCTAATAATTGTTCCTTACATTGTTTCGCTTTCTCTTTTATTTCACGTCTTATCTTGTTGTCTTGTTACCTTCACTTCTTTTTACTTTAACTTACTTCGTCTCTCAATTTCACTGTCTTTTGTGATAATTATCAAGGTGACTTCCTCTATTTCCTAATGCCAAGAACCTCTTGCGCGACCTCCGTGTAAGTGTCTCTTATCGCCCTTCATGCTTTTTCAACTGTGTTTGTGTTCTCTGTATCAATGCGGTTCCATGTGTAGCTAAGCACTGCGCAGTAGTCTACTGCCAACTGTCTAAGTGGTACCTCTTTTAGTCTTGCTACGTCGAACCTTTTCCTAGCATTTCATTGTGGCTTGTTTTTCAGTCTAATTTTTATACCTTCCATTACAAGATTGTAATGTGATCCACAATTTTATGGTTTATAAAGAGACATGAATATACACAAAAAACACATGGAAGGGCTTTCAACCTTATAGCACGAGGACTATTATAGGTGATCATGAACTGCAACTGAAACTATGCATATCAATTTTGGCTAGTCATGGTCCTAGTTCTTTTTGTGGTATTGAGTTGAAATTCGTTTTAATAGACTATGAACTTGACATGCGTGTAGTTTATTATCAAAGAAAGAGACAGCATATAATTATATCATATGCATAATTATAAATGCATTCTGCCTGTCATGTTTATTTCTTTTAGGAGCTGAAAAAGCAAAACTAGAAGTACAGCAATCAAAGAGCGTAAACGAAGCAGGTAACTATTTAATTGCCGGTAATAACTGTTAGGCTTATTTCCCTTCATAGGATTGGGTCCGCTGCTAATTAGGCCTATCACACAACTGGTCAAAGTTTGCTTTCATAAAAAGTATAAATTTCACTTAAGCTTGGAGCTTCATCGTGTAGCTTTTCTCGTGGACAATGTTCATCGATTAAGACATAATCCAGTCAGTTTAAGTTTTTAATTAAAATATTATTATGTTATTGTAACCAATTTTAATACTTTTGGCGTTTATTAAGATTGATAGAGGTAGGCCTATGTGTAAAATAAAAAGAGCAGCAGAAACAAAGCCTGTCTTCCAACGATCATCAACGCAATCGCACCTGAGAGATTTGTTTAATTTCGCACTTATTTATAGAAAAATGATGATCAAAACGCTGAAATGGCGTGCCAGTAGCTTGGCTGAGACGTTCAGTTTTGAAAATTTGTGACTGGTGCCAATTACATGATTATGAGTAGGCCTAGCAACGGAAACGTTTGTATTTCAATATTTTATACTTTACATAAAAATTAGGCCTATATACATACATTCCGCATGTCATGTTTATTTAATTGAAGCTGAAAACCCGAAGTTAGAGGCAGAGACAGCAGGGACAGAAGGTAATTGTTTGTTGTCAGTAACTGAACGTTGTCAGTTTCATGCGACTGTATTCGTTGCCAATTATTACCATAGGCCCTGCGCAAAGTCTTACAATGGTTTCGCATAACGTGTTATTTCAATTAAACTAAGTGCCTTATTCAGCCAGAACCCACGGGAACGGCGTTCTAACGTTTAGTTAATTTAAATGTGTAATAATAACGAAATTTAATTATTTTACATTATTTCAATGCATTCATTGCTCATCGACGCACCTGATAGGCTAAAATTAGTCTTTGTAAACTGCAAAATGTAGCGTAAGAATGTTGCATATGCCATCTGAAATACACAGGTTATCAATGCCTCGTATTTCTAACTCAGTCATATTTAGTTTTATTTACCTACTAGCTGGGGTACCCGGTGTTGCACGGGAAATTTAGGATTCAACCCGCTCCCGGCCACGACCCCACCACCTACAACCACCCGACTGCACCCCACAACACTCCGACGTCCACTTGTACGCCACCCGTGAAATTAGAGTTTTCGGCAAAATTTCCTCTCCCCACCACCCTCCCCCCCCACGCATTCCACACACCTCGGCCCTGCGGGCCGAGGTGTGTGGAGGCGAGGTGGCTTGGTATAAACATCTGTCTAGTTGTGGCGTTTCAGATATAAGTGTTAAAATATGCATTGCAACGTGCAGTCACGCTGGTTCTTTATAAATAATCATACCAAGCATATATAAAATATACCAAGCATTTATAATAATAATTATATTCGAGGCTATATACTCATCGGGCGAAGGCATGTATCTTTTCCCAGGGTTGGACGACAGCGTATGCTTTTCAGGCTAAGCGAGAAAATGACGTCAAAATATGACGTCATCGGCCGTTAATGAAAAAGATCGAAATACGGCGACGCGACAGGCTTGCCGCTAGCGCGTACAATAACACAGCGAAGTTTAAAATGTCTATTTTTTGGAAATCTAAAGTGAATAAAAAGCTGAAAATAGCGTACTTGGATTTCTGTGGTGAATTTTTATCTAAATGCAATGTTTCATGTGAGTAGCTGCTAAACTGCGAGCGTGCATCGGTCCCAAATAAATAAATAAATATACGTACAACCTTTCTTAGGCCTATAGATATAGATCACAGAACGTTTATCTCTAAAACACGCTGATTTATCCAAACGTGTGAAACTTTTTAAATGGCGGGTCAGTGGCAAGATTTTCCAGAATCTGTTGGATCAGCGTACATACGGAAAAACTGATATTATACAGTTGCTTCGAGGCAAAGAATCTAATGAGTCGGAGAACGTTGTCAAAATTTAGTCGACTATGACTTCTTAGGCTATTTACAAATGTTTCAGCATTCTTGCTATATTCTCGATATTATGTAGGCCTATTAGTGTAAATCGCAGGAAATTATTGCTATTGTACTGTTTTATTTTTGTGTAGCATAAACGTTCAACAGTGATGCAATGGAGTATGCTCCGCGGGTCAATCATTTTGAGTGGACTCTGGATATAGCCTAAGAGAAAACAAATTTATTAATGAAGCCAATTATATTTAAACTTGTGAGGGGCAAATGAAATCATTTCGTTTTAACTTGGCTAGACAGGATCCTCGTTCTTGTACAATCGAGTTGAAATTCATGCCGTGATAAATGTAACTCTGATAGGCCTATGCATGTAGTTTGACATGAAATATAGAAGCGGCACATTGTATCACAATCATATTCATACATTCGACTTATCATTGTCATTTCGCTTAATAGAGCCGTCCGAAAGCACAGAGACGACTCCAAAAGCTGAGAAAGGAGGTAACGACTTATTATAATTATATGTAACTAAACTACAGGGTGCGCCAAAAAAGTAATCCCCTACGGTTTTTAGCCCATATCTTGGCCAAACATACGAATTTTTAAATGAAACTTTACAGTCTTAAAGGCAATTTATATCTACGTACAATGGTCAAATTCCAAAAAATATTTTAAACGGAACAAAAGTTACACCACTTTTAGGGAGGCCACCCACCGTTTTTTGAGGATTCAAAAACGAAGCGCAAAAAAAATTAGGTTTTTTGCCAATATCTTGGCCAAAATTAAGAATATCAAAATGAAATTTTACAGGCTTATAGACAATTCATATCTGCACATGGTGTTCAGATTTCATCAAAATATTTCAAACAGGACAAAAGTTATACCACTTTTAGTGAGGCCACCCACCGTTTTTTGACGATTCAAAAACGAAACGCAACAAAAAGTAACAAAAACACGATTTTATTAAGTCTCATCTCAAATAACTGTTGTTAAATGACCTTGCTAGTGCTTCACAACTTGTGCTCAATGCGCCCACCACCCGTGCCAAAACTTCTTTTGAGTCCCTTTGCAAAGTTATTGCTGGACCTGTTGATTAAGCTGATAGATTCCTTATTTACCAATTTGATCTCATCTTGCTAAGTGACTTCTAAGTGGCGCGCAGCTACGCTGGTGCCCTGTTTCTTTTTTAAACAGCAACAATAATGATCATCTGGCAATATCAAGGCTATTTGATAACAATTATTTAAGATGAGACTTAATAAAATCGTGTTTTTTGCTACTTTTTGCAGCGTTACGTCTTTGAATCGTCAAGAAACGGGGGTGGCCTCACTAAAAGTGCTATAACTTATGTTTTTTAAAAATATTTTGATGGAATTTGACCACCATGTGCAGATATGAATTGTCTTTAAGCCTGTAAAATTTCATTTCGATATTCTTAGTTTTGGCCAAGATATTGGCCAGAATAATTAAATTGTTTTTTGTTACTTTTCGTTGCGTCGCGTTTTTGAATCGTCAAAAACCGGTGGGTGGCCTCACTAAAAGTTATATAACTTTTGCTCTGTTTTACATGTGGCTATGAAATTTGGCTATTGTACGTAGATATGAATTACCTTCAAGCCCGTAAAACTGGATTTGAAAAATTCCTATTTTTGGCCAAGATATTGATAAAAAGCCGTAGGGGATTACTTTTTTTGGCGCACCCTGTATATACTGATCTATGTTACTGGCGTATTGCTGTAGAGTTACATGTAATTCAAAGTCCAAGCCTTTGTTGTTTGTTTGTATGTGAACTTGTCATCGCACCCCTTCAAGCTTCTACTCAGAGGCGCTTCCGAATACAACGCGAACACTGAATTGGAGTTTCACGCCAAATCGCTGAGCAACTGAGAGTGAAGGACTTGCCCAAGGTTCCTACGCGGCGACTTGAGGTGGATTCGAACCTGAAACCCTTCGGCTGCAAGTCGACGAGCATACCCACTACATCACCGTGCCCCACAGTTATTGTGACTGTGATGTGCATGTAATGCAGTTGAGTTTGAGTAAATTGCATGTTGTAGCCTAGATTTGACTGTTCACACCTCCTTGGTGACGTCAATAAATCATTTAGTAGTATCTTGACTGCGGTATAAAGTGTCTCCTCACTTCTTATGACTAAATCGGTGTCACGACAACTGGTCTACAGACAACTCGTCTAACGACAAGTGTTCTCTAGACAGCCTCCCAACATCGCTGCTGCAGGAGTTCGTGGATGTCCTTCTTCCGCTCCTCACCGTCCTCTGCAATCGCTCCATCCTTGAAGGCATCTTGCCGCCGTCTCAAAAACGATCCATCCTGGTTCCTGTTCTCAAGTGTGAAGAACTCGATTCAGACAATCCAGTCAACTTCCGACCAATTGCTAACGTTTCATTCATCTCGAAGCTTATCGAGAAAATAGTCGCTCTCCAGCTGACGTCATACCTCGAGACTCACAACCTGCTTCCGGAAATCCAATCTGGCTTCCGAAAAGGTCATTCAACTGAGACATTACTTCTCCGACTCCTTTCTGATGTCTACGGAGCCATCGATCGTTCTCAGCTGACTCGCTTAGCCCTTTTTGACGTTAGTGCAGCGTTTGACACTGTGGACCATGACATTTTACTTGAACGGCTGCATATATCTTTCGGTCTCTCTGGTACTCTGCTCCTCTGGCTGAGATCCTTTCTTAGTGATCGTTCCTTTTCTGTGGTCCATGGCCCCTCTAGGTCCCTCTGGGTCCCCGCTCCTTATGGTCTTCCACAGGGCTCTGTCTTGGGCCCCCTTCTCTTCATAATCTATACCTCAGATCTTGCCCCTCTTCTTGCCTCCCATGCTATGCAAGCCCATCTGTATGCTGATGATGTGCAAGCCTACCAGCACTGTCGTGCCTCTGACTCTGTTGCAACTGTCCGGGCTATGTACTTTGCCATGGAAGCCTTGGGGACTTGGATGTCGTCCAATCGACTCCACCTCAACTCTTGAAAAACTCAATTCATTTGGCTTGGCACCCGCCAGCAGCTGGCAAAGCTAGATATGACAACCATTGCTGAAGCCTTTCCTGATTTTGTCTTCTCAACCAGAGTCCGTGACCTTGGTGTTACTCTGGACCAAGAGCTCACCTTTGCTCCACATATTCACTCACTCAGCCGTGCGTGTTATTATCAACTCCGTCAGCTACGCACTGTTGCTCGCTCACTTACTCCTACTGCTGCTGCAACCCTTGTCCATTCTTTTGTTACCACCAGACTTGACTACTGCTGCTCTCTCTATGCTGGCCTACCAATTTCCCGTCTGAGTTGCATTGATCGCGTCCTGCGCTCTGCTGCCCGCCTTATTGGCCGCATACCTAAATTCAGCCACATCTCCAGCTATATGCGTGACGTTCTCCACTGGCTTCCACTCAAGCAACGAATTGAGTATAGGATATCTACTCTAGTCTGGCGCTGCATGCTAGGCCTTGCTCCTGCCTATCTTTGTGAGCTTTGTAGCCCTACTCTTAGTTCTCACCCCTTCCGCTCCCTTCGTTCGACTGAACAAAGTCTACTCTCAGTACCCTTTGCTCGAACTTCCACTATGCAGAACCGTGCCTTCTCGGTGGTGGGACCCTCAACCTGGAATGGTCTTCCTCTGACCCTCCGCTCTCTTTGTAAAAATCCTTCTCAGTCTTTCCTCTCTCATCTTAAAACAGTTTTATTTGGCCGCGCTGAGGTTGGGAGCGCCTCTGAGTAGCCCCCTTGAAGAGGCGCTATATAAATGCATCTAATGAATGAATGAATGAATTCGTCTAACGACAACAGGTCTACATGCAACTGGTCCAGCGCTTGAGGAATGGAAGCTGAATGAAATGTTTTTACAGGTGAAATGGAGGTTGGATTGATGGGAAAACCCAAGAGCAATGGAATCTGGATGAAGGTTCTTTTACAGATGAAATAGAAGCTGCATTGACGAAAATAACTCATGAGAAATAAAAGCTGGATGACGGTATTTTTATATCTGAAATAGAAGCTGGATTGATGAAAAACGCTTAAGTAATGGGAGCTGGATGAGGGTATTTTTATATGTGAAAAAGAACCTGGATTGACGAAATAGCGAGCGAGAAATAGAAGGTGATTTTAGTTCTGAAGTAGAAGCAGAATGCAAGTTGAAATACATGAATGAAAAATAATCAATCCAGCTTCCATTTAAGCTAGAAAACAATTTAACTGTTTTTCATATGTCCAGCCTCTATTTCATCAATACGATTCGTCTGTAGACCATTTGTCGTTAGACGAATTGTCTGGGGACCAATAATTAGACCTATGCACGTAGTTTGTTATGAGACAAAGAACCGACTAAATCTGTTTTATTGAGAAAGAGTTATGTTTTTAATGATGAGTAAGTAATACTGAGTATGCGCCTACATGTAATACTGGATTTATTTTCCAAGACCAGATGAACATTTTCACATATATTCAGTTTAATTTGATTTTCTGCTTTGCTAGGCAGTGGGACAGCGATCATAATAGTCGTGATCGTTCTGCTTGTCGTGGCATTGGGAGTTGCTGGATTCGCCTACTACAAGTTTGTGTAAGACTAACCTTAAGTTGTCTTTTGAACCAGAAATTTATTATTTCTAATCAATCATGCTTGTTCATCTCTGGGTAAACGTGTATTTTAGCCTCGTAAATTATTTTACATTGTATGGGTTTCAGCATTGGTCGAATACGAGTCGGGTTGATGCAAATTATTCTTGCTAAATAGATGTTGGAATGATGAAAATACATTTTAATTAATTGGAAGTGCGATTTATGAAAATATCTCGCTGAAATTGAAGCTGCATTGATAAGCAATAATTTTTAATTGAATAGAAGCTGTATTGATGAAAAATAATTGCTGCCAAAATAGAAGCCGGAATGATGACACGAATTCTTGCCCAAACAGAAGCTGGATCAACGAAAAGAATCCCTGCCAAACTAGAAGTTGGATTGATTAAAAATTTAAAAAATACTGCAACGAGCGAATAATTTACGACGCTAAAATACACGTTCACCCACCTCTGCAACTGAACATATAAAACTCATTTTAAACACCATTACACACCATCCTAGTATTATTTAATTACCTCTAGGACACTATTATGCACCGTGAGGCATAAAAACAAGGTCCTTGGAAAATTGCTATAATTTTAACAATATCCAAGCAATGTCAATGAAATTCAGGAAAGTCATAACTAAATAAATGTAAAAAGAATTACAGTTTGTACTCAAACTGACCGCCTTTAGCTTCTAGGCCTACGCATGCGCGAAGTCGCTTGCGCCATTCACGCACCGCCGAGTCAATAATTCGCTGGTGAAGATCGTTCCAAGCTTGCACGATTCGCTTTCGAAGATCTTCAACATCACGGACCTGTGTTTTGTACACTATTTCATGCATGCATCGGATTGCATCCCCATATTTTATAATCGACGAGACTCAGATCTGGGCTGTTAGGGGCCATAGTGCAGGAATTATGAAGTCAGTATTATTTTTCATTCTTCAGAACTGATACCGTTTCTCGAGCTCTGTGCTCTAGAGCATCACCTTGCTGGGAAATGTAAAATTCAGAGTTCTCGAGTTTCAGACAGAAGACCTTCCATGAGTAAAACCACACTGTGGTATTGGCCGTTGATTTTTACCCCGGTTCAATAAAGCGATTTGACGTACGCCCCAGGGAAGAAACACCGACACCGACAGGGTTTGCTAAACGGCGGGCGTGAGCGTAAAAGGCGGTCGGTTGCAATAATTATCTCTCTTTCCAGCAACATAGAGTCAGAGGGCTGTGCAAAGGACAGTCTGCGGGCGCCCATGTTTAAAGCGAAGCCATTGTAACATAATGATTATGCTACATATTACGACTGAATAAAAAGGTCAGAAACTGATAATGTGATTAGTTTTAGTCCATGTGTCGCAAATGGCTGTTTAAAAAAGCTCCGTCTTCCACGGGAAGTCAAAAAATAATTTCCACTATAGCTATAGCTCTAAGAATCGTGACCGTATACAATGTGTGTTACTGAGGTTACTGCACCAAGAAACTAACACACACAACTGAAGTGCCCTGCAGTCACCGCAGTCGAGTTAGACCCTATTGATAGTGGGTGTAACGTTTCATTTTGTTTTCCTGTCTCATATAGCACTTTCTATTTCTTTGTAGATACCTAAAAGGCAAAGACAAAAGCGAAGATAAAGAGAAAGGCAAAGCCGAAGGCGCAGACAAAGGCAAGGTCGATGCCAAAGGAAAAGATAAAGGCATTGGCAAAGTCGAAGGCAAAGTTGCAAATAAAGGTCAAAACGTTGCAAAAGTCGAAGGTAAACGCAATGATATAGGAGGCAACGGTCAGAACGACTCTCCACAAACAGGTGGACACAAACTGTGGACAATTTGTCTGTAGCCGTTACTCTAGCTTAATTGAAATAGGCATACATCCTATTCGCATAGAGGATAGTTTGCAAGAG
>CATKHU010000253.1:0-7500 GCA_949752735.1 Lumbricus terrestris
TACTCCAGCAGCCATCAATATGGCGCTGGAACGTGCATTTTTAACGCAGGCGTGAATATTTCACGTTGACGCAATGCAAAATCTACTTATACGGAGAAACATCTGCTGGACACACGCTCGCATCAGTTTCCCAGGGATTGTCGGCCCAACAGTTGGTCTGTTGTCTCGTGTTTTTGTCCTCCCGGGGGGGTCCAAAACTTGGGGGGGGGCTACCATATTCCCCGCGCCCTGATTGGTATGTTTTCGCGAGTTCGTGGCGCCGAGTTGTGACGTATTTCGAGTTCCCGCCTTATCGGTGTTTATTTTTTGCGACGCGGAGGACTACGTAGAATGGGAAACGAAAGAGTTTGTTCGCTCCTATCATTTCTTCTGAGTATTATATAGCGTCATTTCATGCTTCTATTTTGCTTCCTTTCCCTCGTTCTTCTTCATATTTTTCCCTCCCTTGATCCCACGCATTTATCTCTCATTTTATTATATCTTTTCTTCTTTCGGTCTTCAAATAGTATCTCAACATTTCTAACTTCTGTTCTAAATTTCCATTCCTTCCTTGATTCCATCCCTCTATGCTTCTTGATATCTTCCTTCCCTCCTTTTATACTTCCTTCCACCATTCCATCCTTAATCCTCCCTTTCACACTTCCTCTAATTTCTTTGAGTTCTCTCCAACGCCGCGGATCGATTTCTATCAATTGCTCACAGTGCAGGTTTCTGTCTTATAATAATTATTATTTTCATCATGACTATCTGTCCAATGCACACTTCTACGCTTTCCTTGATGCCTGGACCGACAGAGAAAGCCAGCAAAATATGGATGAAAAAGGACCTAGATCAAGAGATGAGAAAAGCACTGAGGCCGTAAACACTTGCACCTGCCATAGTGAGAACGACTATTATGTGAAAACTTGTTGTCACATCGTTCCATGCATGCTAACAATTATGTCGCCGACCGAACAGCGGCGCCACATGCAAAGCCTATGAATAATAATTATAAACAGAGCAGAACGAGAGAAGGAGACAGACAGAGACCGACACACAGGTTGAGACTGCAGTGTATAAGGAATTAATGGATGGATACCGTACATACAGTAAACATTTATCAACAAATACATATATTACGCGGACATAACTGCGCATGTAAATGCACACATAGGCCTACAAACATGATTATGCATAAATGCTTAGGTTACATTTGTTTCTTTGTATGCGCACTTGTTATAGCGCCCCTTCAAGCACTTTACTCAGAGGCGCTCCCGACTGCAGAACGGACACTGCATCGGAGTTTCACGCCGAAGCGCTGAGAAATTGCGAGCGAAGGACTTGCACAAGGTCCCTACGCGGCGACTTGAGGTGGATTCGAACCTCGAACCATCCGGCTTCAAGGCAACGACGCCATCACTACACCACCGCTACCCTTAATGTATGTATGTATGTATGTATGTATGTATGTATGTATGTATGTATGTATGTATGTATGTATGTATGTATGTATGTATGTATGTATGTATGTATGTATGTATGTATGTATGTGTGTGTATGTGTGTATGTATGTATGTATGTATGTATGTATGTATGTATGTATGTATGTATGTATGTATGTATGTATGTATGTATGCATGCATGTATGTATGTATGTATGCATGCATGTATGTATGTATGTTTGTATGTATGTATGTATGTATGTATGTATGTATGTATGTATGTATGTATGTATGTATGTATGTATGTACGTACGTACGTATGTATGTATTCATATATGTACATGTATGTATGTATTTATGTATGTTTGTATGTATGCATGTATGCATGTATGCATGTATGCATGTATGCATGTGTGTATGTGTGTGTATGTATGTATGCATGTATGTATGTGTATATGCACATGCATACTGCATTGCATATATACATACGTACATGCCTACATACAAACATACATACATACATACATACATTCATAAATACTGTAATCCATTATCCTACATTTAAATAAAACCGTCATGTCACTATTATGACTATGACGTGATTTCCACAGTTTATCCATCATTGTTCCAAATCCCAATTCTCCACCGGACGAATGCATTCCAACGCACTCATTAAGCCACCCTCCCCCACCCTCCATCCTTCACCCATCCCCCACTCCCCCACCCCCTATAAAAAACCACAGCCCGTTCCCGCCACTCTGCCGCAAATCGCGACCTGCCGAGATGATGAATTGCCTCGTCCCAGCGACATGTCCCCGCCGACTCTCAGACGGCTTTGCAGGGAGGGGAAGTTGGTCACGCAAGAGCGGCCAGCAGGGCAGTCAACGGGTGCAGCAGAGGGGAGGCGGAGGGAAGAGTGCCAGAGCGCGGACGGCAGGAAGGTTCCCTAGTGGACAAGTGAGCTTGCAACGCATGGCTGGACATTTTATACAGTCAGTTCTCTCTTATCGCTGGCAGGCAGATGAAGATGTTGTGCGGTTACTGCTGCTGATCTGCATGGCTGCACTTGTGTCAAGCACGTCTAGTTATCTAACAATAATAATGATGACGATGTTAATAATAATAATAATAATAATAATAATAATAATAATAATAATAATAGATCGATTATTAGGGCCATTCTGGACTGGTTTTTAAACAAGTAGTTAGTAATAAAGTCCCTGAGGGATCCTCAATACCTCGGGTCAAAATAAATAAATAAATAAATAATAATAAAAATAATACTTATCATCAAAATAATAATACTAATCAAAATTATTATAATAATAATGATGATAATAATAATCATAATAATAATACTAGTACTACTACCAATAATAATGATAACAATAACAGCAATAATGACAATTTCATAACAATATTGACAACTTCTATAGCGCCGTAACACAGCCGCCTCACACACAACTAGCAGCAGCAGCAGCAGCAGCATAAAGTTGCATCTGATTTAATCTAATCACATTATATAATTTAATCAGTGTCTGCATGTCGCGTCCTATCTTCTCTACACAATCCGGGATTTCAGTGAATGACTATTCGTTGATATTTCAATCGATTACTCGTTTGGTTTGTTCGATTAATTTTCGATTAATCTCTGTTTGTTTATTTCATGATGTTAGGAGGTCATTTTCGGACCGTGGTGAACAATAATGATGCGAAACCATTCAGTTGAAGTCAATTGATAATTCTGAATTTGGGGCAAATGCGGGTGAAAAAATCAGACATGGTGACGAAATTAATTGTTTTAATTGAAATAATCAGTTATAGGTTGACGTGTTTTCTACGAAGAAAGTCGAAAGTGACCAATTCAGTTTTTCATGCTTACGTTTTAACGTGGACCAAACTAATGGAATTGAATCGATTATTCGCAGACTCACTCTCTCTCTCCAGTGGCGGCGCTAGGGGGGGGCTGGGGGGCTAAGCCCCCCTACAAGCGGCTCAGCCCCCCCTAAAAAAGGCCATCCGAGGTTTTTTACATTGAAAAATTCACGATTTGGGGGCTTCAGCCCCCCCAAACTGAAATCCTGGCGCCACCACTGTCTCTCTCCCTCTCGCGCTCTACTATCCCACTTCTTTCCCCTTCGCTTTCTATCTGTCTCTATACCTATGCTCTCACTCTCTCTCACTCTCTCTCTCTCTCTCTATATATAAATATATATCACTCTCTCTCACTCCATCTCTCTCTCTTTCTCTCCCCTGCATCGGATATCCTGGGAAGTAAATGTCGAGCTTATCGATACTCTCTCTGGTCAGTGGCGTAACAACCATATAACGAGGGTGGACAAAGTCCACGAGCCCCCGAGGTTCAAAGAGCCCCCGAGCATTTAAAAAAATATTCGCGTATAGACTTGCTTTTCCATTTAGGGGCCATTTTTCAGGACGATCAAAGAAAACCAAGATAAAAAAGATAGGTCTACTAGATGGTGATACAACCGATCTTCCTATGCTCACCAGAATGCTAGACAATGCGAAAACAGGATGAGAGAAGAATTCTTACTGCAGAAATGAGTTGATGGCAGGAATTTCAAGACCACAGGAAACAGGAAACGATAATCATTACATTAGACAGCGTTAAGTATACCGAGGCAACTGTGTTAGACAAGTCCTTCAACAACTGTTTGAACAAGACTTAGGGAGAATGCCAATATTGACCGAATTCCTCTTAATTACCTACTTGCAAAATACGAAGGAAAACGTGTCCTTAATAGGTATAGGGCCCCGAGCTCCATTGTCCACGGGCCCCCGGCTAGGTTGTTACGCCACTGTCTCTGGTCGAGGTCCTCGGAATTCGTCGATTGTCTTGAGGACCGAACAACATAAGATCATTGAGCGTGTCCCCCTGCCCATCCCCATCATATTCAAAGAGGGTGCCAGAGCGAGAGGGAGAGGATAAGTAAGTAAGAGAGAGACGGAGTGAGTGACAAAGAGATGTTGAAAGAAAGAAAAAGAGATACGGATTAAATTAACAGAGAACAGAATGTGAGGCAGAAAGCAAGAGGGTATAGGAGAAGAGGAAAGAAGGGAGATAGAGTTAGAACTAGATGGAGAAAAACACTCTAACAGACACGCAGACAAATAGACGGACAGAGACAAAGACAGATAGACAGACAGAGACAGAGACAGACAGAGACAGATACAGAGACAGAGACAGATACAAAAGCAGAGACAGATACAAAAACAGAGACAAAGACAGAGATAGACAGAGGCAGAGACAGAGACGGAGACGGAGACAGAAACAGTGACAAAGACAGACAAACAGAGACAGAGACAGAGACAGACAGAGACGGAGACAGAGACAGATACAGAGACAGCATTGATGTGTATAATAAATGATCGCCCATGGACCGCATCTCATTACTCTAAAACGATTATAATTTAATTCCTTTAATTTAAAGTTGAAATCGTGCTCGGTTTAATTTCTCCAATCTCGTTTCAATTTATTCTGGTAACCCTCTAATGCATTTTCATCGATTTTTTCCTCAACTTCCTCTCACTCTTTATGTTATTCCAAGGTGACCCTTCTCCGAATCCTCATTCCCATTCTTAGACGCTCCTCTTCATCCTCCTCCAAACCAACTCCCTCCTTCTTCTGTTCCTCCTTTTACTACATCCTCCTCCTTCAATTCCTTTCCCTAAATCCTCCCTCATCCAACGGATACATCATCATACATAGGTACATGGGTGCATGCACACATATGTCGCAGATACACAGATACACTTACCACATATACTTACATAAAGCAGTACTGTATACTCTCTGTTTTTCTTCATCCTTCGTATTCTCAACCTCATTCTCTTCATCCTAATATTTCTCCTACTACTTCTCCTTCTGTTACTTCCAGTTCTTCTACCCCTCGTCTTACCACCGCACCTCATTCTGTTCTATATCTGCTCCTCCTCCTCTTCTCCCTCCTTCTCGTTCTCTTCCTCTTTTGCATCCTCCTCATAATCTTTCTCCAACTTCTCCCCATTCTCTTCTTGCTTTAACACCGACACATTCGTTTCCTCCTACTCCTTCTCGTCCGACTCCTCCTTCTACCCCATTTTACTCCTCCCCACTTCTTCCTCCTCCTCCTCCTCCTCCTCCTGCTCCTCCTCCTGCTCCATCACCACCACCTCCTCTTCCACTACCTCCACCATCAACTACCATCACCACCGTCAACCACCGTATAGCATCACGCTGTCTCCTCGGCTTGACCTCCCGGATTTTGACCTGGCGCCGGAACGAAAGAGCCAGCTCTGGCTATTTTTGCGGACTTGATTTGATATATCGCCGGTGAATAAGCTGGTCTCCCTCACGTGGCCTTTGTGAGCGCTGAGAAATTTTCGAAGATTTACAATACCATTACATTACTATACCTCCATCTTCTGCATCTCCATATCCTTCTCCCACTCCCTTCCGCCTCCTCCTCTTCCATCTCAACCTGCTCCTTCTCGCACTCTCCTTCTCGTTCTCTCCTCCTCTTTCTCCTCTTCCACCTCTTCCACCTCTTCCTCCTCTTCCACCTCTTCCACCTCTTCCGCCACTTCCACCTCTTCCACCTCTCCTCTTCCACCTCTTCCTCCTCTTCCACCTCTTCCACCTCTTCCGCCACTTCCACCTCTTCCACCTCTCCTCTTCCACCTCTTCCACCTCTTCCATCTCTTCTACCTCTTCCACCTCTTCCACCTCTTCCACCTCTTCTACCTCTTCCGCCACTTCCACCTCTTCCACCTCTCCTCTTCCACCTCTTCCACCTCTTCCATTTCTTCCACCTCTTCTACCTCTTCCACCTCTTCCACCTCTTCCATTTCTTCCACCTCTTCCACCTCTTCCACCTCTTCCATCTCTTCTACCTCTTCCACCTCTTCCACCTCTTCCACCTCTTCTACCTCTTCCACCTCTTCCACCTCTTCCATTTCTTCCACCTCTTCCACCTCTTCCACCTCTTCCACCTCTTCCACCTCTTCCATTTCTTCCACCTCTACCGCCTCTTCCACCTCTTCCACCTCTTCCACCTCTTCCAACTCTTCCACCTCTTCCAACTCTTCCACCTCTTCCAACTCTTCGACCTCTACCACCTCTTCTACCTCTTCCACCTCTTCTACCTCTGCCACGCTTCCTCCCTCTAATCACGTTCCTCGCGCCGCCTGTAATCAGACGCAACCTTTCCAGTCAGACCAGATGTTCCCAAAGCCAATCCGTCCATGCAGTGATTATCCACCGAGGATTCATTGATGCGTCGCCCTCCCCATTCTCCAACACCCGGGACTGGCACTGCTTGGCACTGTTGACGTTACAGGTAGCGGTGGAGTTTAGATAGGACGGTCGAAATAAATGGCGTGCATAAATATAGCGCGCCATAAATAAGAGAATAACATGATGTATATGTGCGTGTGCTTGGCATTTGTTTTATCTCTGTCTCAGTCTCTCTCGGTCTCTCTCTCTCTCTCTCTCTCTCTCTCTCTCTCTCTCTCTCTCTCTCTCTCTCTCTCTCTCTCTCTCTCTCTCTCTCTCTCTCTCTCTCTCTCTCTCTCTCTCTCTCTCTCTCTCTCTCTCTCTCTCTCTCTCTCTCTATCTCTCTGCATGTCTCTCTTTGTCTCTCTCGGTGTCTCTCACTGTCTGTCTCTGTCTGTCTCTGTTTGTCTGTCTCTGTTTCTGTCTATCTCTCTCAGGCTCTCTCTCTCTCTCTCTCTCTCTCTCTCTCTCTCTCTCTCTCTCTCTCTCTCTCTCTCTCTCTCTCTCTCTCTCTCTTTCTCTCTCTCTCTCACTCTCTGTCTTTGTCTCTCTCAGTCTCTCGGTCTCTATCTTTCTCTCCGTCTTTCTCTCTGCCTGTCTCTCTCTGTCTCTCTGTCTATCTCTGTTTGTCTCTGTCGGTCTCTCTCTATATACATACATATATATTACATATATAATTATATGCTATTCTTTGTGTTCCTCTTTACACCTGTCTTCCCCCTATAGTGTATCTGTAGTTCTGTTCACCTGACTGCTTATGTATCTGTCGCTCTGTTCTTTTATCCGTGTTTACTCCGAACACCG
>CATKHU010000253.1:12500-68078 GCA_949752735.1 Lumbricus terrestris
GTTGTCAGCTTTGCCGGCGCAGTGATTATCTTAAGTCTTCGTTCCGACTTTCTCTCTTACTTCCCCCTTTTTACTGTCAGCCTCCAGCGCCGTCCCACCCCGTACTCACCCCATACCCACCCCATACCCGCTCCATACCCACCCACCCACCCACCACCCAATGACCGACGCACCCAGCAAGGACAAACATAACCGTCCACCATTTATTCTCCTACTTTCTCGCGGTCTCTTAATATTCCACTTTTAACCCCCCCCCCACCCGTTACAAATAGCGACGTCCTAAACACAAATCCTCTCACCCACTCCACCATCCACGCACCAACCTATGCACCATACATATCTCCGCCTACCAATTATCGCCACACACAAACAAACACCCATCCAACACACCCAATCCAAATCACCCATAACTCGCCCAATAATCCCACACAAAATGTCCAACCAACTCATGCACCCAACACACGTGTCACACCTATCCGACCCTCAATATTCCCACCAGAACACCCGGTTTACTCACCCTGGCGGAAGCCCCACAGGCACTCGCATCATGCCCACCCCATCCTGCGCAAGCATCCTTTTCATTCACCCCATTCCCAAACATACACCCACACACCAAACTCACACCAGACCCATGCACCCACCCCAACCCACCCAAACACCCAAATCCATTCACCCACCCACCCATCCAACCCAACCCACCTCACCCAAACACCCAATCCCCCACCCGTCGCCCACCCATCCCGCCAGCCCATCCCGCCCACTCAACCCACCCACCCTAAACCCACCCACTATTTTCTCCCTGTCGGCGCTCGCTTAATATTCCTGCAGAGGGTCAAACAATTTGTTTTGACGCTGAGTTTTGCGAATAGAAGAATGAAAAAGCGATGGAAGGGATCGAAGGAGGTAGAGGAGGTGGGGTAGAGTGGGAGGGGGCGAAGATGAGTCTATTGGCACTGCAGGCATCGGGTCCAGATGCTGCTGCTGGTGGTGGTGCTGAGCGCCATTGTCGCCGGAATCCATCATCGGCGTCAACACCGTCAGTGGCGTGTCTCGCATCACAAGCATCAGCATATCACGGCTCAGAAATAATTCACAGTCTTTTATCTCTCTGTCTCTCTGTCTGTCTGTCTCTCTCTCTCTCTTTCTCTCTCTCTCTGTCTCTGTTTCAGTCTCTATCGGCCTCTGTCTCTTTCTTTCTGTCTCTGTCTTCGTATTCGTCTCTTTCTGTCTCTGTCGCTACATGTGTTTGTCTCCATCTCTTACTGTCTGTCTCTGTCTTTTTTCTCTGTTTCTGTCTCCGTGTTCGTCTCTGTCGGTCTCTGTCTTTGTCTCTACATCTCTCTCTCTGCCTCCGTCGCTGTCTCTGTCTACGTCTCTGTCTGTCCGTCTCTGTCTGCATGTACCTGAATCTGTTTCTGTCTCTGTCCTTTTCTCTGCTTCTGTCTCCGTCTCTGTCTCTGTCTCTGTCTCTGTCTCCGTCTCTGTCTGCCCGCATCGTTTTCTAACGACAGGTCGCATCTAAAATAAGTAATGCAGGGCTTATCCTACCTGTTGGCAGGTTGTTAGTCGCCATATAAATTGTCGTAATAATAATAATAATAATAATAATAATAATAATAATAATAATTATTATTATTATTATTATTATTATTATTATTATTTGCTTTTATTCAATAGGTTTATTATGAGACTAATTAAAATTCATAATGATTATGGTTCAGGATTCTCTGAAGATAAAAAGAAACTTATTATTTTGCTCGTACTGTGGCGTCCGACCCTCAGCAGCCAACGCCTGCGCCGCTTCCCTCTTGCCGTCGGCCGCAAGCGCCTCTGCATGACCGGGTCGGTCTTCCTCGGTGGTCCCTGCACCATCAAGAGTCTCTGACTGCCCAAGACCCGAGAGACCCGCGCTCTTACCAGGATTGCCTGGATCTCCCGAGTCGCTGGCGGCGCCGTGCGCGCTGTTATCACTTTCACTGACGGTCGAAGAAGCCCCTGACACCGACGCCTGCGACCTGGTGTGCAGCGCCGTATCGTCGGACCCGCTCTCTGCCGAGTCCGCGGTCACCGAGTAGGCGACGTCCTGAGATGGAGGATGGCCGACTCCCAACACAGGGTCCGTTGTTCCCCCGGCAGAGCGGCCTCGCCGCGCGCCACCCGTCGCGCCTTCGGTCCTTGTCTTTTTGCCCTGTTCGTCTTTACTCTTGCGTACCATGCTGCACCGGGCAGCCACCGAGCCCTCGCCACCGACGGGGACTACTGAGCGCATGCCCTTTTCCGGCAACCAAAGTGCCTGAAACCAGGACCCGTCCAACGGCCCCAGGCCGAGGATGCCCCACGACCGTGTTCTCATTTCTGTAACAGTGACTTCCACGGAGAGACGGCTCACGCTGCTCTGACGCTACCGGGCAGAGTCGAGCTGAAGCCCGGCAGCAATCGAGACCTGCAGCGGCCGAACTCCCGACTTTAACACTTAGCCTGTCCACGGAACACGCACCGCCGCCGTGTACCAAGTACGCGGTGCGCTTCCCGAGTGCTCGCCTCACTCGTCCCACGTCCAACGGCAACAACCGGCGCCTCACTGAGACTTAGCGTTCTCGGGCGCTCGGAAGAGCGTCGTGGTGGATGCTGGTCTGTTCACGGGTAACCGATGACAAAAATAAAAGACCTGGCGGTCTTGGGGAACAGGTATCAAGAAGCCCCGTCTCCGAAGAGACTTATTATTTGCCTTGTACACTACTGGCGCCTCCGCCTTTAACTCAACAGTTACGGACCTCAGGTAAAGAACCCTGATCTGATATCCAAACTTGGTCTTTACTCTCAAGCTTTAATCTGCTTCCCTTGCTCGTCTACCCGAGGGGAGCGTTAACTCTCTACTGTACCAATATATATTACCCGAAGAACTTGGTGCCCCTGCTTTACTAAATCGAGCGTATATCACCGAATCCTCGGCTTCATGCGCACCCGTGGAGTCACCACTCTCCACTCAGAAAAAGGACTCTCAACGATCGCCAAGACGGCAGGATCGTGAACGCAACACGTAGCTTCCCTTGCAGGCAGGAGCCCAACCCAAGCCTGCAGAATCACTAACACGTGCAGCCAAAAGATAACCAGATACTTCACAGGGGATTTCACCCTATACAACAGTGTCACTTCCGCAGACCAACGGAGCTGCGGCGTCTCCGGCCTAGGTAACACGTACCCCTGAAACAGAAGATTGAACCCCGAGAGATCGATGACAGAGTTACGAACCCCGACAGATCGTCTACCTGAGCCCTCACAACCGCGTATATCAGGATCGCCCAATTATGTTCGAATGGCCAATGCCAATCCTGTAGAGACAGTCGAACACAACCGATTTAACTATGAACGAATTCACGAACACAGTACGTATGGAGTAGTCGGCAACTACTCCACGTTATAAGCAACGCACCGTGTGGCAGGCTTTATTCCACCGGCAACACTCTATGCTTTGGCTTAAACGTGGACATCGGTCTTCCGTATACAATGACCGAAACCTAAATTTTAACGAAACCGGTTTCAGTTTCTTTTCTACCAAGCCAAATGGCTACCTAACGAGAGTCAGGGTTACTCCCGCCATTTACCCAACCAGTTATATTTTACGTGTACTTGTCTTGTGGCCTGTCCGCCACACTCTCCCCGCCTTTCTTTGATGCGGAGCATCGTTAGGAAACATGGACCGTATGTATCAGGACCCTCCCATTTTTATGGGCCCGTCCTCTAACCTACCTACTTAGGTTCTTGGGAGACAGCACTACCCCCTCTGTCTCCCGATCACAAAAATGAGTCTAACACAAAGCACACACACACACACACCAGATATGCTTCTTTATTATTTCATTCGCACCAGTCATACTCAAGCACCATCATCACAGTGTCAAAGATTCTCTGTCTGAATCTCGTTGTCACGAACACGACGTCCAGCAGCGTCGTTTGTTGGCCAGTTCCCAACCAACTCTGAAAATAACAACTAACACAAATACATAGGCACATCGGAGTAGACTTTGCAGTCAAGGATCGACCATACGACAGCAAATCGAACCTCCGCAACTAGCTGGTGCTAGTAGCAACAGAATAGAACAGACATATTATCGTAATAACCAAAAATCGGAAGTTTGCACTCCGGCAAAAATCCAAGAATCCGCCGCAGATTCACGAACAGTCTTTCCGTAGCCCAACACATACTTTCACGTACCGTTCATCGATGTAAACATCGGCTGCAAGATCAGGGAAACATAAACGTAACAGGAACATCTCCAACCCAAGCTTGATTAGAGTGCAAGGAACCGGAAACCACCACGGTTATAGAGCGAACACAGACAGTCAATTCACAGCCAGGACGTCACTTACAGGACCCCGCCCATGCGCTAACTTGTAGCGATAGCTGGTACAGGTCAACTAGCGTCCACCATTGCCGTTTAACCTAGGACTTCGACTTTAAAGGAACCCCGCCCATCACTAACTCGTAGTGATAGCTAGAACAGGTGCGACTAACGTCCTCCACTGTCATTTAAACCAGGACTTCGACTTTAAAGGAACCCCGCCCATCACTAACTCGTAGTGATAGCTAGAACAGGTGCGACTAGCGTCCTTCAGGAACCTCGACTTGGTTACCCCGCCCGAACGTTACCTACAACGTCAGCCTGCCAGGTGCGAGCTCTTCCACCATCACTCTACTGGCATCTCACCCCTCTGTCGTGGGAGATTCACCAACCTCATAAACACTCTGTCTCTTACCCGAGCTCCACTCAACTCGAAAGCTGAGGGACCTTAAGGAGAGAAAAGTTACCAACTCTGTCCACTGTCCTGGGAATATCCGTTGTTCCCACACATCACCGTCTGATAGTGATTCTACTCAACAAGAGTTATTCGCGAATTTCGTGGACAGTCCCACCACAATTAAGCGGTCAGCAAATGAAACGTAATTCAAAGGAACTTGACCAGTACCAAGAAACAATCGCCATCACGCGAGTACAAGAAAACGCAGGGCGCGTTCTCAATACGATCAGGTACCACTTTAACCTGCACTGAAAAAGGCTACATCAAAAGGAACACTGTCTACCGACAGATCTAAAACCCACCACAGTTAAGCGGTGTCGAGACCCAGTTCAAGTCTCGCAACCCACAAGTATCACTATGGCGTCAAACAAAAGAGCTGTCAAATGTAAACAGAAATCTTTCTCAACCCCGGCCAGAAACACATCGCCATTACGCGATGAATTTGGCTAGTCATCCATTGGGGAGTGACTACCACTTCGTCGACTGGGACTTTCGACGGTATTGTCCATTCTGGACACAGGAAAACCTCCAAGGTGTTCCCTTATCGACGGAAAACGTCGACACACCCTCTCAAGATCGAGGTCGAGAGAGGAGTCACTGTCATCCTCTTCATCCTTTAGCCAACTGTCCGGATGGTCACCGTGAAAAGCTTTGAGCTTATCCACGTGCACCACCATCGCCGTAGCTCTGGAACTCCTCTGTATGCGATACAATACAGGACTGACCACTTGGATAACCAGAAAAGGACCAGTATATACCTTGGTCCACTTTATCTTTCTTCCACTCCGAAGCCTGGGGTAATAATAATACACCCAGTCGCCTTGCGCGAACTTCTGTGGTTTCACACGTAAGTCATAGGACTTCTTCCTCCGTTCGGCCACTCTCTGCAACCGAGTCCGAACCAACCGATAAGCTGTCTCCATTATCTCTGACTGCTTATCAACATACTCCTGAGTACTGCCGTAAGATGGTCGTTCACAATCCATCAGTTGCGACAGAATCAAGTCCAGAGGCATATGACTCTCGCGTCCCAGGAACAAAAAGTTAGGAGTTCGCTGTGTGGCCTCATGCTCGGTTGACCGGTAAGCTGCCATCACATACGGTAGATGAACATCCCAATCTTTTTGACGTTCCGATACAACTTTCCCGATCAAAGAGTTCAACGTTCTGTGGAACCTCTCAATCATTCCATTTCCAGATGGTCGATAAGGAGTGGTGCGTACCTTGTCAATTTCCATACGCCGACACAGCTCCTGGAACAATTCTGCTTCGAAACATGGTCCTTGATCGGTCAAGATCTGTCGTGGCATTCCAAACCTTGAGAAGACATGGATCATCAAGGTTTGCGCAACGGTCACAGACTCCTGGTTCTTGATGGGAAGAGCCTCAGCCCATCTGGAGAAGTAATCGATAGCGGTAAGGATATACTTATTCCCACCGTTAGACACAGGATGCGGTCCGGTGATATCGATCCCCAACCGCTCCATAGGTTCACCAACAATAGGACATTGCATGGGACCTTGTCTCGGTGGTTGTTCACGTCTGTATCGAGCACAGGTATCACATTGTTGACACATGCGACGCACGTCATCCTTCCAACTTGGCCAATATGCCCGACGTTGTATCTTTTCGAAACTCTTGCGCATTCCAACATGTCCACCAGCAAAACTGGCATGAGTTAATCCAAATATCTCTTTCCGTAACGAAAGGGGCACAACCAGCTGATAATATTCAGTGTCTCCTGTGCTACCCTTTATCCAACGTCGGTACAAGACACCTTGACGTACCTCTAGCATGTCCCAGTGACTTACCAAGACTTTCGTCTCGTCACTCTTTGGCATAATCTCCGTGTCCGTGGGTCGATGATTTACCTCAATCCATTCCAGAACAGGACCGATCTTGTCATCAGCTTGCTGCTTCTGACGGAGTGTCTCGCTTGACCAACCGTCGTCCGTACTGACATTCTCATGCCGTGACCCTGCGGGTCTGACTTCCGTGACCGGTCGTACCCATGCGGTGTCGCCACCACACTCTTCCCCGGTCTCACCCGAACCAGTCTCTTCTGAAGGCCCACGTGACAGGGCGTCAGCGTTCCCGTGCTTTGTTCCAGCTCGATGGACTATCTCGAAATCGAATTCTTCGATAGTTTCCAACCACCGAGCCTGCTGTCCAATGGGTTCCGGTGTCCGACGCAACCACTGGAGTGCTGAGTGGTCTGTCCGAAGGGTAAACCTTCTTCCCAACAGATACTGTCGGAACTCCTTTAGGAAATAGATGACGGCTAACAGCTCCCGTCTGGTAACATTATAATTCCTCTCTGCGGTCGACAACAACCGCCTTGCGTAACATATGACCCGCTCTTCTCCGTCCTGTATCTGCGACAGAACTGCACCAATGGCATAGGCAGACGCATCCGTATCCAGGATGTACTGACCCTCGTCTGCAGGCAAGGCCAATATCGGCGATGACACCAATTTTCGCTTGAGTTCATCAAACGCCGTCTGGCAGTCCTCAGACCACCGGAACGGAACGTTTTTCCTAGTCAGGAAGTGTAACGGTTGAGCTACTACCGCAAAGTCGTGTATGAACCGACGATAATAGGAGCAGAGTCCAATGAAGGACCGTACCTCCCGTAGATTCCGAGGAGCACTCCAATCCTGCACAGCTTTGATCTTGCTCGGATCAGTCGCTACACCTTTTTCGCTCAGCACATGCCCAAGGAAAAGCACTTCTTCCTGCACCAGATGACACTTGGAAGGCTTTAACTTCAGGTTGTACTCCTGCAGTCGCTTAAACACCAATTCCAATCGTTTCAAATGTGTCTCAACATCGCGAGAGAACACAATTATATCATCGAGATATACCAGACAGATGTCGTAATTGAGTCCCGTTAGAACCAGATTCATGAGTCGGCTGAATGAGGCCGGACTGTTGCACAACCCAAAGGGTAGAACCTTGAATTGAAAGCTACCCCTCCTGGTTATGAAACCAGTTTTGTGCTTATCCCGTGGGTGCAAGGCCATCTGGTGATAACCTGACCTCAGGTCGAAGGTACTATACCATCGAGCACCTCCAAGGGTGTCCAAACTTTCACGAATCAATGGCAACGGATGAGCATCCTTCCGTGTCTTAAGGTTTAATTGCCGATAGTCAATGCAGAATCGCATGCTCCCATCCTTTTTCTTTACCATCACAACATTTGACGCCCACTCCGACATGGAGGGTTCAATTACTCCTTGCGTCAACATTTCTTCGACTTGTCGGTCGATTTCTGGCAACATCGTTAGCGGTTGCCGTCGCAGTGGCTGTCGCACAGGCTTTTCATACTGAGTATCAATCTCATGTTGAATGACCTCAGTGAAACCCAAGTCTTTTTCGTTCAGCGAAAATGTCGCGCGATAGGTCAGGATCAGCTTCCTTAACCGATCCTTTTCAGCTGAGGAGACCGTTTCCGGCACCTCTTCCCACAATCTCCGTAGCACCATTTCCTCTGGCAGTACCGTGGGTCCCAACGTGTCTTTTTCCAAAGCGCACCCGGTGTTAACTTTTTCCGCCGGCAGTACCGTGGGTTGACGTGTCGTTCCTACTCTTGACGGAATCTGTCGACCGTACCCTGACTTCTGTGTCATCAGATTCTTGGTGACTTGTAATACGGTCACTCGCTCCAACAGGCATTCCGTACTTTGCCTCACCGTGGTGGCTTTGTTACCCACGTTCACCATTCTGACCCAAACCATTGACTCCTTCCCCGGAATCAGGGTTCGCCCAACTACCAGTCCTTTGGATAATTCCTTCGGAGTAGTTATCCAGTCCTCTGTATCGACACGCAGATGCGGATACACCACCGACACCAGTACATCCATTTCACATCTGGCCGGTATTACAGTGTCGTTTCGGATCACGATTTTCCTACACCTGAGTTCTGCAGATGTGGTTTTCAGTGGTACGTTCACATCACCCAGGCGAACATATTGACCCGCGAAGTTCCAACTCGCCTGATTGGCTTCAAGCCACGACAGCCCCAAGATGACTTCTGTCACTTGGTCAGTCACTAGACAAGGTAACGGAAAGGATTTCTTGCCAATGTGAATGGTCAACATGGCTTCACCCTCCACTCGGATCTCGCTCCCGTTCGCAGCTAACAGTCGTTGCTCTGACGGTACCACTTTACTTCCTGGCACGAAGCATTTAGGCACCAGCGACATCTCACTGCCTGAGTCAAGGAGACATTGACGTCGTACTCCATTCAAGCGTGTGACGATGTACGCCATACTGCTTCCTTTCACCAGTCGGTTTTGTGACGGTTCCGGGAAAGGTTCAGTGCTCACCGGCTCTTCAGCAGCTTCTGTCCTCAGCTGCGGACATTTCCAGCGGATATGTCCTCTTTGGTGGCACAGGAAACATTCGCGGTTGTCGGGCTTCCAACCACCTGTTTGAAATCCTTGCCTCCGAAACGATCCATTGTTTGTCCGGTCCGAACGATTCCATCGTTCGTAGGGTTTATTGGCAACAAACCCCGACTCTGACTTTGGCTTGAGCTGACCGAGTTCCTTGGTCAGATTCTCAATTTGACGTTCCAGGTCGACCATTCGCTGATCTTGTGGATCCCCGACTACCGGAGTCGTTTTATCGAACTTGGTAGCTTTCACTCTACCATGTCTCTGCTCCACGTTACCACCAGACGTTGACTGACGACCGTATGCTTCCAACCGGACAGCATGCTTATAAGCGGTCTCGAGATCAACCGGTTCCCTCTCTCGTACCTTCTGTGCCAAGTCTTGATTCGTCAAAGCGTCAATGAAGGCATCACAAGCGATCGACTCGACAACGTCGTTTGTCGGTCCAGGATATGCTAAGACCATTAATCGCCTGATCTCTTGCACAACATTGCTCAGCGTCTCAGACTGACCCTGACGGTATGTCCGTAGCTTGGTTCGGAAGAGATTCGTTTGATTCTCTGAACCATACCTCGCCTTTAACTTTTCTACCAGACCTTGCCAAGACACGTTCTTCTGGGCACCCATGTCCCACAACAATTGTGACGCCGGCCCTGTGAGAGCACACATGAGCTGATCAGATTTCTCACGATCACTCCAATTGTTGCATCTGGCGCACACTTCAAACTTAGCCAGAAAAGCAGCGATCGCTGTTTTCCCGTCGTACTTTTCAAGTTTGATCCGGATCCCACGGTCCACTGAATCTCTGTGTCTCGTCTGACTGGCAGAACGTTGACGTGTTCTGTCATCACCGGAACTCCGTCGAAGTGAATCGCTATCATCGCTCGATTCATTCTCTTCCCCGATCCTTGATCCGACTCGTTGCTTCACACGAGTGTTATCCTGGTCTCTGGCAACTCCTCTGTCTCTGTGTCCTCTGGTCTTTACGGGAGACAGAATACTTTCACCCGACGAATTGCTATCGTCGCCTGTCACCACTGCCACACGTCGTTGTCCTGGGTCTTTCTTCTTGAGAATAGACCGACCTGACGGTGGGTCAGTACGCTGTGTCGGAACCGTGATTTTCACTCTCTGTTTTGTCCGACGATGATGACTTCCGTCATTCGTCCTTGTTCTCAGCTCATCCTGGTCCGTCTGTGTGGATGCATCGTCAGACGACACCCTTTTTTCCTTCACCCTGACATCCTGCTGCACCAAACGTCTGACCTTCGGAGACTCACAATGCCGTGATTGTGTCACTCGTTGCTCCGGTAAATCACTCTGTCGTACCGTTTCTTTACTGACCTTTTTCTTGTGCGCTTTATCCGGACGTCTCACCATCTGCTTTGGCGATGACTCCTGTCTTCGTTCCCCGGGAACTGACAAGGCTTCCACCGTCTGAGTGAGCAGAACCACACATTGTCGGAGAATCGACAATTCATTCTTTACGTCAACAGCCGCGTCATTTCCTGAGACGCTCTCAATCGTCTCTAGTCGAGGAACATGCCTGCGAGATGCACCAGCAGTCCTACTCGACCGTTCTCGCACGGAGAGTACCTCCACACATCGCTCAGGTAACCGATACACATCCCTGTCAGGACAGGATGGGACTACACGTTCAGAAAACATGGGTCTGCTGTCCCGAACAGCTTCCGAAACTCGTGGGACAGAACGGAGCCAATTCTCAACACCAGCTACAGAAGAAGAAGTCTTAAAACGGTCGCGAACCAATTCAGCTTCTTGATCAGCAAGACCAACTGGATCAACAGTCCCCAAATCAACCGGCGCAGCCACATCGAATTGAGCAAAACCACCAGCTACGTTCAAATCAGGCCAACAAATTTTTGGACGAGCGCCAAAGTACTCACAATCAGGTCGAGAAACATCCATGGAAAGATTCCCGGTTGAAAAGTCAACACTCAAAGGCAGAAAAGGGACAGTGCGTACCTCAGAAGTTTTGACCCCACTTCTGGTACCACTTTGTGGCGTCCGACCCTCAGCAGCCAACGCCTGCGCCGCTTCCCTCTTGCCGTCGGCCGCAAGCGCCTCTGCATGACCGGGTCGGTCTTCCTCGGTGGCCCCTGCACCATCAAGAGTCTCTGACTGCCCAAGACCCGAGAGACCCGCGCTCTTACCAGGATTGCCTGGATCTCCCGAGTCGCTGGCGGCGCCGTGCGCGCTGTTATCACTTTCACTGACGGTCGAAGAAGCCCCTGACACCGACGCCTGCGACCTGGTGTGCAGCGCCGTATCGTCGGACCCGCTCTCTGCCGAGTCCGCGGTCACCGAGTAGGCGACGTCCTGAGATGGAGGATGGCCGACTCCCAACACAGGGTCCGTTGTTCCCCCGGCAGAGCGGCCTCGCCGCGCGCCACCCGTCGCCCCTTCGGTCCTTGTCTTCTTGCCCTGTTCGTCTTTACTCTTGCGTACCATGCTGCACCGGGCAGCCACCGAGCCCTCGCCACCGACGGGGACTACTGAGCGCATGCCCTTTTCCGGCAACCAAAGTGCCTGAAACCAGGACCCGTCCAACGGCCCCAGGCCGAGGATGCCCCACGACCGTGTTCTCATTTCTGTAACAGTGACTTCCACGGAGAGACGGCTCACGCTGCTCTGACGCTACCGGGCAGAGTCGAGCTGAAGCCCGGCAGCAATCGAGACCTGCAGCGGCCGAACTCCCGACTTTAACACTTAGCCTGTCCACGGAACACGCACCGCCGCCGTGTACCAAGTACGCGGTGCGCTTCCCGAGTGCTCGCCTCACTCGTCCCACGTCCAACGGCAACAACCGGCGCCTCACTGAGACTTAGCGTTCTCGGGCGCTCGGAAGAGCGTCGTGGTGGATGCTGGTCTGTTCACGGGTAACCGATGACAAAAATAAAAGACCTGGCGGTCTTGGGGAACAGGTATCAAGAAGCCCCGTCTCCGAAGAGACTTATTATTTGCCTTGTACACTACTGGCGCCTCCGCCTTTAACTCAACAGTTACGGACCTCAGGTAAAGAACCCTGATCTGATATCCAAACTTGGTCTTTACTCTCAAGCTTTAATCTGCTTCCCTTGCTCGTCTACCCGAGGGGAGCGTTAACTCTCTACTGTACCAATATATATTACCCGAAGAACTTGGTGCCCCTGCTTTACTAAATCGAGCGTATATCACCGAATCCTCGGCTTCATGCGCACCCGTGGAGTCACCACTCTCCACTCAGAAAAAGGACTCTCAACGATCGCCAAGACGGCAGGATCGTGAACGCAACACGTAGCTTCCCTTGCAGGTAGGAGCCCAACCCAAGCCTGCAGAATCACTAACACGTGCAGCCAAAAGATAACCAGATACTTCACAGGGGATTTCACCCTATACAACAGTGTCACTTCCGCAGACCAACGGAGCTGCGGCGTCTCCGGCCTAGGTAACACGTACCCCTGAAACAGAAGATTGAACCCCGAGAGATCGATGACAGAGTTACGAACCCCGACAGATCGTCTACCTGAGCCCTCACAACCGCGTATATCAGGATCGCCCAATTATGTTCGAATGGCCAATGCCAATCCTGTAGAGACAGTCGAACACAACCGATTTAACTATGAACGAATTCACGAACACAGTACGTATGGAGTAGTCGGCAACTACTCCACGTTATAAGCAACGCACCGTGTGGCAGGCTTTATTCCACCGGCAACACTCTATGCTTTGGCTTAAACGTGGACATCGGTCTTCCGTATACAATGACCGAAACCTAAATTTTAACGAAACCGGTTTCAGTTTCTTTTCTACCAAGCCAAATGGCTACCTAACGAGAGTCAGGGTTACTCCCGCCATTTACCCAACCAGTTATATTTTACGTGTACTTGTCTTGTGGCCTGTCCGCCACAGTACTACTGCCATGAAGAATCGAGCCTTTTCTGTAGTTGGTCCAGCGGTCTGGAATGGCCTTCCTTTTGAGCTATACGCCTATATGCACCCTGTGACTCTACCAGGATCCTTCCTTACTAAGCTTAAAACTGTTCTTTTAGGGCGCGCAGGAATCGGGAGTGCCCCTGAGTAGTTTTTTCTTGAAGGAGCGCTATGTAAATATCCGAATGAATTATTATTATTAATTTTAGTCCCGAGGTAGATAACTATGATCCCTCAGGTGATAAAAAGTTGTCCGAAGGCAGAATAAAAAATGCTTCTGGAACTTTTACGTCTCCTCCAAATCTGTTATTACTGTTAATTTTTTAAGTATTGTAAACCTATGTCAAGGCAGTGCAAGCCAATACGCTGAAATTGAGATTTATTTTATTGAAGGTGCTATTTCAGTATATTATTATGTCGCGAATAATTTAAATTGCACGGACGCGCGTGCACCAGGTGTGGCCAATGACACCTGCTGCTATTATTAAAGCCCCTTCTCTCGTCCGGCCTCAGAACATTGGACCAGATTCTAAGCTTTACCCCTTGCTTTCCGCGGTCCTGTTTATCGCCAAGAAATCTCTGCGGATTATACTCGGCTTATACAAATTGATATTTATCTCTTGATGTTGTAAGCTCTTGCTCCTTGCTAGACTTATTTATGTTGCTCGCATTAGGATTCTCGCTCTCACTCTCTCTTTCCTTCTCCGTCTTCTCGTCTCGTCTCTCTCTCTCTCTCTCTCTCTCTCTCTCTCTCTCTCTCTCTCTCTCTCTCTCTGGCCCTCTCTCTCTCTGTCTCTCTGTCTCTTTCTCTCTCTTCTTGTAATTCGGTCTCTTTGTCGCATCATATTATATCATATAGGCCTACATGTGATATTATACATATGTGCAAGTTTGCAAATAGGTCTATACGTGAATAGCGTAGTGTATTAAAAGATTATAGTATATATATACATACATATATATATATATATATATATATATGAATATTCTGCAGGTGCAATAAATGAGATTATTGGCGAGCGTGCGCTTGCATCTGTATGTTGGTACAAGTAAGTGATAATTATCATACAATACATCATCGGTTCTCAACCGGGGGTTCTCGGACCAACGGGGGTCCGCGGCCATCTGCCCGGGATCCCTGAGTGTCTTGAAATTTCTTTGTTTCTGACTTAAAAACATGGAAACAGATAAATTTGGTAAATTTTTCAATATTCATTCATTTCAATGGCTACATGAAACTAGAAACACGCTGATTAATGACAAAATTCTTATGTTTTAGGAAGTCAGTTTCTTCCAATCGCTATAGAATATATATGCTATTATAGGCCTACAGGATCGCACAATCACGATAATGCGCAAGCTGTAAAAAATTTCAGTGGTGGTCCGTGACCGAGACTCAAAATCCATAAGGGGTCCGTGAGCCTCCAAAGGTTGAGAACCACTGCAATACATAATCATGACTATATAATAATTTATGTAGTATATATAATATTATATATATGTGTGTGTGTGTGTGTGTGCGTGTGTATGCTTGTGCGAGTTCGTTTGTGTGGCATTGCGCACCAAAGAGCGGTTTGCATTTGGCTAATAAAGAGTATACCTATATTAATAATTAATACTTCTCTGAATGAATGAAAAATATTTTGCATAAAGTTTACAGATCATGCATGGGACCGTGTTCTTCAGGACATCGTCATATTATAATAATGACATCATTCACGAATCTCACGATATATCACAGGACAGAAGCGATACGCGTCTACACAACACATAGACAGACAGACAGACAGACAGATAGACAGACAGACAGACAGGCAGACAGACAGGCAGACAGACAGACAGACACATACAGACAGATAGACGGACGGACGGTCGGACAGACAGTCAGACACACACACAGACATACCGACGGAGGCATGTATAAAGCAAAGTTCGCCTCTGTTACAGTAGCGCTAAGCATTTAATCTAGATAATATCTGCGATATTATAATAGCCAAGATAATAATGTCTGTGACAAGTTTTCCGCAAGAGAAAGCTTTATTCCTCGTGTTTACATCGGAGAAGCGAGCTGAACGCAACGCATTGATTTATATTATATTCCTTAGCGCAGCAATTGGATGCTTCGGGTCATCTATGTATTTGCGTCCGTGGTATACTGGTCCGCTTGATTCCGAGCTTGCAGATAATGTGCAGCATGGCAGGATGACATTTTGTGAAATAACTCCGCCACTAACGGTACCCAGTCAAGAGATTGAGAAAATAGGATGGAAAAGATGTGAAAGGATAACTGAAAGCAATAAGGGCAAGGATGAAGAAATAGATGAAGAAATAGATGAAGAAATAGATGAAGAAATAGATGAAGAAATAGATGAATAGATGAAGAAATAGATGAAGAGATAGATGAAGAAATAGACGAAGAAATAGATGAAGAAATAGATATATGGAAGATATAAAACTATGTCATAGCAAAAGTTCTATATAGAAAATAGCAAACAAGCATTTTTTGTGAGAACAATTGTGGTATAACAGCTTTATCTTTGACGTAAGGTCTATAATATATCTGAATGCATCAGATTCACATTTCGGCGTGACCTTGCGCGTGTCAAATTATTAATGTAACAATAATAATAATAATATTATTATTATTTTTTCGAAAAAAATTATAACAATAATAGTAATAATAGTAATAGTAATAGTAATAATAATAATATTGATAATAATAATATTGATAATAATAATAATAATAATAACAATAACAATAATAATAAAAATAACAATAATAAGATAATGATCGATCTGTTTCTGAGACACTCTATGGGCGCTCCCAAATAAATTTACACCTTGAGATGCGCCCCTTGCTCGAATCATCCAGCACTGGAAACTTATGATAGAACCCTGAGGACGGGCTTACAGATCATCCTGAACATTGACTTTACTGGCACGCAGTGGCAACAAGCTTTCTTGCCCATCGATTTAGGCGGACTGAGCATTCGAAGGGCGTCATCGCTGGCACTTCCTGCTTTTCTAGCATCGGCCACGGACACCTCCGAACTCCAGTCCAATATCCTATGCGTATACTAAAGAGTCAACCGGATGTTCATTACACGAATTTATCGTCGCTTTGGGAGTCAACAGCTGGTTTGTCGCTGACGGAATATTTCCCTCCGGTGTACAAGCCAAGTGGGACAAACCTATTCTTGAAAAAGAACTCTCGGAACTGCTCCTTTCCACCACAGAGCAGAGCGAACAGGCTCGACTGAAAGCCGTGTCTTTCCAGCACGCCAGCGACTGGCTACATTGCCTGCCGATTACCTCCTGTGGCCTTAGACTCAGCGACGAGGCCATCAGAGTGGCAGTTGGACTTTGTCTAGGAGCCAATATCTGTCAACCTCACGTCTGCGCTTGTGGCACACTGGTCACCGCTAGAGGGACACACGGCCTCTCCTGTGCTCTGGGCTTTGGTCGCGTCGCCAGGCACGCTGCCATCAACGATGTAATCCACCGGAGCCTCATCAGAGCCGGCTTTCCAGCGGTCAAAGAACCACGGGGCATGCTACGTTCGGACGGGAGGAGACCGGACGGCACCACCCTTATCCCTTGGAAAGCGGGCAGAAGTCTCGTATGGGATGCCACTGTGGTCGACACCCTTGCGTCCTCCTATCTGCAGGCAACGGCTGTCACTGCAGGAGCAGCAGCAGAACTAGCAGATAGTAGAAAGGAACAAAAATATTTGTCGTTCACAGCAACACATGTCTTCATTCCGCTGGCCCTGGAGACGCTATAGGTCCCATCAATTCTAGAGGAATTGATTTGATAACTGATTTAGGTCGTCACTTGTCGCAGGCGTCGGACGATCTGAGGGAGACGTCCTTCCTCTTCCAAAGACTCTCAATTACTATTCAGCGCTTTAACGCTGTGGCCTTCACGGGCTCTTTCGTTAACTCGATGCCCGCTTTGGAAAAGGAGTAGCCTTTCGATAATAATAATAATAATAATAATAATAATACTAATAATAATAATAATAACAAATCAGCAAGCATCATGGGACAAACCTCTGCTGGAAAAAACAGCGAAGACACTGCTTGAAAACACAACAGATGCATATAACATCGCGCGTTTGAAGGCAGTGTCATCACCCCACGCTAGTGATTGGCTCCATGCGTTACCGATAACTGCATGTGGACTACGACTGGAAAACGAGGACGTTCGAGTGGCCGTCGGATTGCGACTTGGAGCAGCAATATGTGAACCCCACACTTGCGCCTGCGGAGCCCAGATTGACGCCAGAGGCAACCACGGTCTGTCTTGCTCTCTCGGCTTCGGTCGAATCGCTCGCCATAGCACCATCAATGACATCATACACCGCTCCCTTTCAAAAGCAGGGATACCATCCATAAAAGAACCGCCAGGACTACTACGCTCAGATGGCAGACGACCAGACGGTCTGTCCTTGATTCCATGGCGTGCGGGCCGCCATCTTGTGCGGGATGCAACTGTAATTGACACTCTTGCACCTTCATATCTCCAGGCAACGGCAACGACGGCGGGTGCGGCGGCCGAGATAGCAGCTGACAGGAAAAACAATAAATACGTCGCTCTTCTTAACACACATTTCTTTGTCCCTCTTGCCCTTGAAACCCTAGGTCCAATTTGCTCTGATGGCCTAAACTTTTTGTCGGATCTAGGCCGTATCCTAACTTTGTCCTCTGGTGAACTGAGAGAAACCTGTTTTTTGCTGCAACGTCTCTCTATGACCGTTCAGCGTTTCAACTCGGTGGCCTTTCGAGGAACTTTAGCTGAGCCGGTCCCAGAGGATATAGGCCTATAATATTAGTTATTGCTTCCCTATTTTATTGTACTTCCTGTTTTGATGTTGTTCGTTGAAAATATTAAAAGGATAATAATAATAATAATAATAATAATAATAATAATAATAATAATAATAATAATAATAATGATAATGATAATAATAATAATAATAATAATAATAATAATAATAATAATAATAATAATAATAATAATAATAATAATAACGGATGCACCTGAATATGATGTGACATAAATGAAGATACTATACTGCTAGGTGTTTCTACATTCTAAACACTACATTTTTCGAAATTTGAGAACAAACTGTAACAGGCAAAGATGACGAAGAATTGGTGAAAGACAAAACAGATGAAGAATAAGCAGTAGAAGGTGATTGAAAAGAATTAGGACTGAAAGAAGAAACGGCAAAGATGAAGAACACGCCAAAGGAATAAGGTGACGAATAGAATGATGAAGAAACGTAAAAATAGGGTGAATGCGATGAAGAAATAGTGCATGGGCGAACGCCATCTTGCCCCTGTATATTATAGGGGCAAGATGGGGCACTTGCCTTACCCATGGGAAATCGAGACATTTTCTGACTTTGACAAATTTGTCGCACTAAAGCACTATTGCCACTAATGCTAGACAACTGAAGCTAAAGATTTTACACACCCGTTATAACCTTTATGGAAAACATCCTTTGTCTCGCGTTTTGAAGCTCTTGCTCATAAACTTAAACTGTGACCACTGTGGGGTCCCCCCCCCCTCAGCAAAAATATCTACGGACACCCATGAAAGGGTTTTCATTTCTTTTCCCTATACGCCGGTCAACCAAAGATGGCCAACTGCAAAGGCGACTGACCGGCTCCTTACTTATTGATTTTGATGCTGAGCCGAGCAAGATGCCTTCCCTCCTTCCCTCCTTCCTTCCTTGCCGCCCTGACTCATCCTCGCATCCCACGCTAATGAGGATGGACGTGCCCGGTAGACTTTACGACGAAGCAACCTCGTTTGTTTCTCGTCCAAAATTGAGTGTACACGGGAAATAAATGCCGACTGTTCGTCTTACTTATACACTCCGTGTGAGATAATGACAGCTATTGCGTCATTATCATAGCACACAGGGCACCAGCCAATGGTCGACTGAATGCGTGGTGTTGCGGTAGGCAGGGAGACAGCGCAGGTAAGTGGATTCTCAGTGGTACGTTGGAGTTACCATTGTGCGAAAGGTATAGGTAATTAAGAGTCAGTCAGTCAGTCAGTCAGTCAGTCAGTCAGTCAGTCAGTCAGTCAGTCAGTCAGGTAGTTAGGCAAGTAGGCAGTATAGGTACTAGATAGGTAGGTGGGTACGTAGGTATATAATAGGTAGGTAGGTGGGTAGGTGGGTAGGTAGGTAAGTAGGTAAATAGGTAGGTAGGTAGGTAGGTAGGTAGGCAGGCAGGCAGGCAGGCAGGTAGGTAGGCAGGTAGGTAGGTAGGTAGGTAGGTAGGTAGGTAGGTAGGTAGGTAGGTAGGTGCTACGGTGGTTGCAAAACATGATGAAGCAGATTAATCTAACAGGCCTGGTTTTGTTATACTATAATTATATTGTTTGTTTGCGCACTATATAATCCAGGGCTGTTTTAAAGGAATTTTTAGAACTGCACAACCCCTTCCTTCCTTTCCCATCCTCCATGGTAAATTACTTCCAATCGGAGGTCAATTACCTTTTTTGCTGGTTTTAACTGCACAGAACTTGTGACATAAGTGCTTCTACAGCTGGACAAATCTGTTTAGAACTGCACATTTTGTGTACAACTGCACGTTAAAAAAGGCCTGATATAATAGCATACCTCGGTAACTGTGGACATTTCAAGCTAGATGTGTTAATCTGCAATTACGCAGACATAAAATTCTAAATCACAAATCAATTTAAAACCAGCTGTAGATGATTGTCAACGATGCAACTTATATAGATAATTCGACACGAAACTAAATTTCATCGGAATTTCTGTTTGACGAATTTGACAGCATAACTGGTTTCAAATCAACCCCAAACTACAGATTAAAGATTATACGCAATTTGCACATTTTTGAAACTCTTGGTCCAATATATTACCCAATATCCTTCTCGGATATCAGTTTAAAAGCCTGAAATGCATCGTATACAGGTGATATTCATTCGTTCAATTAATAATTCATTCATTCATTCACGCATTAATTCATTCATTCATTCAAGCAGACAGACAGACATGGAGAGAGAGACAGACAGAGATAGAGATAGAGAGAGAGAAAGACAGACAGACACACAGAGACAGAGACAGAAACTTAGTTGGAAACCACCACAATTACCAAACCACCACCACCAACCATCACCACTCACCCACCCACCAACCTGGCTACCACCGCTAATAACACCATCACTCAGCGTTCCCACCGCACAGCTCCTCCTATCCACCTCGAAATGCCTATCGTTCTCCAGCAGCAGTGAGAATTACGTCAAACAAAAGATCAGCCGGTTATTGTTATCTCGGCATTTCTATAACGCCACCTACGCCTCTGCGTGCAACGATGTGCGTGTTTTTCACATAACGAAGCTTTGATGGATGAAGCAACCAACTACATATAACGACAAAGAACAACCAGGGGCAACGCTCGTCAAGAAGAGTGGGCCCAATTACCGTGCAAGCGTCGGCCGTGTGGGTTGTGTCAGATAGTGCTAATCAAATCGGTTTCCTCTCGTTCGATCGTATCGCGCTTGAGATGGTGTCACGTGGGTGATGGGATGGAAAGCGAAAGACGGTGGGGTAACAGCCATTGATTTTCCAGTTTACATCATATATGACGTTTCAAACGGGATTAATTCTATTAATATAGATCTATAACAGTTTCATAGAGAAACATTGGATGCTCGATATCGTATACATGCTAGAATGTTGGTTCCACTGTTTCGAAATTTACCTTGAAACCAATGGATCGATGGGTCATGACTCGTGTCTTTTGATGGCATCTTATTGCTTTTACGAAAAATAGGTTACCTTAATATTAGGCAAGCTTCATTTCCAGTATAAGGTTTTGCGTTCCGACGTGCCTTGCAATTAGCATTGTATGATAAAAAAATTATATCAGTTATTTTGTAACGATTACACTGATAGTGTCTTACGCTGTAACGTTGGTGTCGGTGATGATGATTATGATGATGATGATGATGATGATGATGATGATGACGACGATGATGTTGACGACGACGACGGCAACGATGATGCTTATGATGATGATAATGATTAGGATGAGGATGATGATAATTATGCTGTTGTTGTTATGATGATGATGATTACTATGATTTCGATGATAATGACGACGACAACAACGACGACGACGACGATGATAATGATGATGATAATGACGACGACGATGATGACGACGACGAAGACGATGTTGATGATGATGATGATGATGCTGCTGCTGCTGATGATGATGATCGTTGTGATGATAATGATGATGATGATGATGATGATGATGATGATGATGATGATGATGATGATGATGATGATGATGATGATGATGATGATGATGACGACGACGATGATGATGATGATGATGATGATGATGATGATGACCTGATGATGACGACGATGAAAATATTCACCAGATCGCATAAATAATCTGCAGCAGTTGGGTCCGATGTTAGCATGACCCCCATTGGACGCATAAACATGTCATGAGCATGCAGTACATGTAGGTCATGATGATGTATTTCTTTCGTCGGTCACGATCAAAGGACCGTGGATCCATCAATAAACGATGATCATGAGTAATCCCGCAGCAAACGAGACGGCGCTCTCCATTGCCGGATAATTCTCAACAAAGCCGATTGTAATCCAAGCAATAAAGGCGACCAACGACGACGACATACGACGACGACGATGATGATGATGATGGAGGAGAAGGAACATCTAAGCAGACGGCAGACCACAAAGAAGATGACGGACCGAGGAGGACATCGGTCTAGGGAGGAACCGCAAGGAACCACAGACAGGAACCACAAACGAGAGCCACCGACGGGAACCACAGACGGCAAACACAGATGGGAACCACAGACGGAAACCACAGAGGGGAACCACAGACGGGAACCACAGAGGGGAACCACAAAGGGGAACCACAGACGGGAACCACAGACGGGAACCACTGACGGGAACCACAGAAGGGAACCACAGACGGGAACCGACGATGCTGACCAGAGGAACTATAGGAACAAGAAGCGAAAAGTCGGAAAAGCTGAAGGCATCCGAGCTAAGCAACCGTAGACAACTGTTAAGAAAAGATGGGGCCCTGTAGAGTAGTGGATAACACGCTGGCGTAGAGTGCGAGAGGTAGCCAGTTCGAGCCCCCGTTGGGCGGATTTGCTTTGTAGGCCGCTATTAGCGCCATGTAATTGCAGGCTGTCTGCTCAGTTGGTATGGTTAAGATTTGTGTATTCTGTGATTTCCGTTCTTGTGAATTGCTTACACTGCATAATTGTACACATGTAACCGGTTGCGGTCTGTCAACCGGATTGTTGAATAAAGAGAATATAATATAAAACAGGGACCACCAAAGACCACCCAATAAAAATATGGACCACCCAAGACAGCGGGCGACTAAGGACAGCGGACCATCCCATAGAGTGGACCACCCAAGGCAGTGAACCGCCAAAAACATCGGACCACCCAATAAAAAGAACAGACCACACAAGACAGCGAGCCACACAATAATCGTTACCTCTAAGAGTCGCTGTATAAATCACCGTAATGAATAAATAAATGACAAAGACAAATCACGTAAAGACAGTCTGCTTATTTTCATGTGTTCACCACAGGAACTCATGACTGACGAAGACGTTTCGGTTAGGTCACAATTCATCCGACTGCAAACCACCAGAAAACGAAACATTAGTGGCCGCCGAGGTCAGACATCTCGAACGAGAATCATCGTTCTGTCGGTGGAAGCAATTTATATGGCGCCCGAATGTAATTGGACAACGACCAAGGACAAAACCAGAGTAGACGGTTATATTCATCCATTCGTTCGTCTATCTATCTATCCATTCGTCCATTTGTCTGTCTGTACATCAACACACCCATCCACCCACCCATCCACCCACCCATCCATCCATCCACCCTTCCATCCATCTTTTCATCCATCCATCCATCCATCTTTTCATCTATTCATCCATCCATCTTTTCATCCATCCATCCATCTTTTCATTTTATTCATCCATCCATCTTTTCATCCATTCATCCATCCTTTCATCCATCCATCCATCTTTTCACCTATTCATCCATTCGTCTGTTCATCTATTCATCCATCCATCTTTTCATCCATTCATCCATCCATCCATCGATCTTTTCATCTATTCATCCATCCATCTTTTCATCCATTCATCCTTTCATCCATCCATCCACTCATCTTTTCATCTATTCATCCATTCATCAATCCATGCAATCATCTATCCATCCCTCACTCACCCACCAACTATCCACCGAAGCACCCATAACAGTAACAGCAACAACAACAATAACAACAACAACAACAACAACAACAATAATAATAATAATAATAATTATTATTATTATTATCATTATTATTATTACAAAAATTTATATGGCGCCGCAACCCATCCCTGCCGTTGGAAGGACGCCATCCATCAATCCCATCCACCCACCCACCCACCCACCCACCAACCTCCCAACCAACCACACGCCATCCACCCACTCACCCACCCACCCATCCAACATTCCGTCCATCCACCCTTTCGTCCTTTCCACCATCCATCCATCCCCCATCCATCCATCCCTCCCTTCCTCCATTTCTCCGTTTCCATTCGGGCGACAAAGGCAAATGATGAAGGTTGCGTGCTTATCGGTGCGTGATGCTTGACGGGCGACCACCGCCACCACCGCCGCCTCAGCCCCTCAGCCCCTCAGCCCCCTCAGCCCCCTCAGCCCCTCAGCCCCTGACGGTCAACGGTCGACGGAGACCCGGCTTCAAATGGACCGCGAGGCGGCCGCGGCGTCGTCCGCCGCGTCCGAGTCGTCTATATTAGACAAGAAACATGGTCAGCAGTCGACCCCTCTCATCATTCTCTCCCCTTGTTCGTCCGTCTGTAGAGAAGCACCACCAACCGGTGTGAGGCACAACCGGTTCTGCTGCGAAAACGGTTCCCCTCTCCGCGCAATATATCGGCGCAACGTGATGCGGTGAATTTCGAAAGTGCACTAGAAATCAGCTGCAATGATTTCATCGGAAAACGAATTAATTTCCTATGGCAAAGGTAATTTCGGAATCCCGATTGGAAAACGGTCTTAAATCAGAATTTGCGGTGTCACGGAGTCTGCTCTGACTCATCACCAGTGTACTACGCCGTCCCATTGTAAAAAACTTCATTGTAAAAGATACGATATTTCGCGTATATAAAATATAGATCTAATTCAGTAGCCGTACACAATCGTCCCAGTTTTATTTATTGACAGATAAACAAAAGAGAAGCGAAAGAGTAAAATGTCTAATTGTAAGAGTTTCCGCCGGTTTCCGCGTAGCCTACAGATGAGATGAACCAGAGCAGTTACAATTTTGGAAGCAGTTAACGTTCACATAATATCGTATGGCGCACAGGGCGAGAACTGCGGGGGTTGCTTCGGACCCCATTGTAGAGTACGCCCTCATTTCACACCCCAAACCCACATAAATAAACGTCTGAGCCCCAGTTATTTTTCCACAATAATTCTCATACTGATGGCGCCGTTTTTGCTATAAGATGACGAAATTTAGGCAGAGCATTCCAGATTTTTTATTTAGATACAGATATACACGACAAACCACGTGGATCATCCATTAATAGAAACTCCTGGAACTGCTTTCACTGGGGTACGTATTCGTCCTCACACCGGTTCCCTCTGCCGCCAATCGGCAAAGCGGAAGACGAACCATGTTTGCAGGAGAGCGAACCAGTGGACTGTGAGAATATTATGGACGGATGACTGTATAATACCATCCACGATCCCGGCTCCGTTTTGCTTGACTGTACGCGTGTCTGCGTGTTTGTTTGTGTTTGTATGCATGTGTGTGTGTGTGTGTTTTGTGCGTGTGTGTGTGTGATTGAAATTGCTTGTGTGTTTTGTGTGTGTGCATGTGTATGTGTGCGCTTGTGTGTGGCTTAGTCTGTGATTGAGCCTATGTTTGTGTGCGTTTGTTTGTGTGTGTGTGCTTGTGTGTGTTTGTGTGTGTGTGTTTGCGTGTGAGTTTGCGTGTGAGTTTCTGATTGATTGCGTGTGTTTTTGCGTGTGTGAGCATGTGCGTGCCTCTGTGTGTCATTTAGTCTTTGTTTGTGCATCTATTTGTGTCTGTGTGCTTGTGAGTCTTTTGGTGTGCGTGTGTGTTTTGTGTGTGTGTGTTTGTGTGTGGAGCGTATTTACATAATTATTAGTAGCCTGGTGTCAATGTGTGTCTAAGTATGTCTATTTGTGCATCTCAGTGTATCTTTGCGTCAATTTATCGGTCTGTGATCCTAAGCCAATCCAGATTCACTTTTACCCACGCACCTACTTACACAACCAATCACAAGTCTTTCCATTCGTGTTTCCGCCAAATCTTTCCCAACTCCAAACTCGTGCAGCTCACCCCCAAGCCACCTGACTCATCCATTCATTCATCCATCCATCCATCTATCCATCCATCCATCCATCCATCCATCCATCCACCCATCCATCCATCCATCCATCCATTCATCCATCCATCCATCCATCCATTCATCCATCCATCCATCCATTCATCCATCCATCCATCCATCCATCCATCCATCCATTCAATCCATCCATCCATCCGTCCGTCCATCCATCCATCCATCCATCCATCCATCCATCCATCCATCCATCCATCCATCCATCCATCCATCCATCCATCAATCCAATCCATCCGTCCGTCCGTCCGTCCGTCCATCCATCCATCCATCCATCCATCCATCCATCCATCCATCCATCCATCCATCCATCCATCCATCCATCCATCCATCCATCCATCCATCCATCCATCCATCCATCCATCCATCCATCCATCCACCCACCTATGCATCATCCATTCACTACCCTAACCAACAAAAAATTCTTCCACATACCCATTCCCATCCCTCCCTTCCTCTTCCACGCCCATACTCCAGCTTAATCCTCCATTAATTCATTCCACTATTCCATTTACCTTTCAGCCCACCGTCAATTTCCCGCACTCCCTATACGCCGTCTGCTCTGCCAATACCGTCCTCTGTGATGCAACTAATGCAATTTCGATGCCACTCGTCGAAGCCAAACACGTCCAATGCGGCCACCTGTTCTCTACTTAAGCGCAATTCCTAAGTTAGCCGCGCAAACAGGTGACGTATCAGTCATGATTATCGTCGCTCCAGATACAAGGATCAATTATCACCCACCCACGCAGGTGCGTCATATCTACTATACTACTATTATTTCCACCAACACTTTCCCACTAATACTACTACCACAACTACTACCACTGCCGCTACTACTACTACTACTGCTGCTGCTGCTGCTGCTGCTGCTACTGCTGCTGCTACTGCTGCTGCTGCTGCTACTGCTACTGCTACTGCTACTAAAACGGTTCCACTCTCCACGCAATATCGGTGCAACGTGATGTGGTGAATTTCGAAAGTGTACTAGGAATCTGTTGCAACGATTTCATTGCAAAACAAATTCATTTCCTATGGCAAAGGTAATTTCGGAATCCCGATTGAAAAACGGTCTTAAATCAGAATTTGCGGTGTCACGGAGTCTGCTCTGACTCATCACCAGTGTACTACGCCGTCCCATTGTAAACAACTTCATTGTAAAAGATGCGATATTTCGCAAATATAAAATATATTCTAATTCAGTAGCCGTACGAAATCGTCCCAGTTTTATTTATTGACAGATAAACAAAAGAGAAGCGAAAGAGCAAAATGTCTATATCATAAGAACCGTTATCCGCGTAGCCTACAGATGAGACGAATCAGAGCAGTTTCAATTTTGGAAGCAGTTAACGTTCATATAATATCGTATGGCGCACAGGGCGAGAACTGCGGGGGGTTGCTTCGGACCCCACTATAGAGTACGCCCTCATTTCACACCCCAAACCCACATAAATCAACGTCTGAGCCCCAGTTATTTTTCCACAATAATTCTCATACTGATGGCGCCGTTTTTGCTATAAGATGACGAAATTTAGGCAGAGCATTCCAGATTTTTTATTTAGATACAGATATGTACGTCAAACTACGTGGCTCATTCATTAATAGAAACTCCCGGAACTACTTTCGCTGGGGTCCATATTCGTCCTCACACCGGTTCACTCCGCCGCCAATCGGCAAAGCGGAAGAGGAACGGTGTTTGCAGGAGAGCAAACCAGTGGACTGTGAGAATATTATGGACGGATGACTGTATAATACCATCCACGATTCCAGCTCCGTTTTGCTTGGCTGTACGCGTGTCTGCGTGTTTGTTTGTGTGTGTGTGTGTGTATGCATGTATGTGTGTGTGTTTTGTGTGTGCGTGTGTATTTTTGAGGTTGCTTGTGTGTTTTGTGTGTGTTTGTGTGTGTGTGTGTGCATGTGTATGTGTGCGATTGTGTGTGTGGGTTAGTCTGTGATTGAGCCTATGTTTGTGTGCGTTTGTGTGTGTGTTTGTGTGTGTTTGTTTGTGTGTGTGTGTTTTGTGTGTGCGTGTGTGATTGAGGTTGCTTGTGTGTTTTTTGTGTGTGTTTTTGTATGTGTATGTGTGCGCTTGTGTGTGTGGGTTAGTCTGTGATTGAGCCTATGTTTATGTGCGTATGTTTGTGTGTGTGTGTTTGTGCGTGTTTGTGTGTTTTGTGTGTGTGTTTTGTGTGTGTGCATGTGTATGTGTGCGCTTGTGTGTGTTGCTTGGTCTGTGATTGAGACTATGTTTGTGTGCGTTTGTTTGTGTGTGTGCTTGTGTGTGTGTGTTTGAGTGTGAGTTTCTGATTGCTTGTGTGTGTTTTTGCGTGTAGGAGTATATGCGTGCCTCTGTGTGTCATTTAGTCTGTGTTTGTGCGTCTATTTGTGTTTGTGTGCTTGTGAGTCTTTCGGTGTGCGTGTGTTTGTGCGTGTTTGTGAGCGAGTGTAGGTGCGTGTGTGTGTGTGTGTGTGTGTGGAACGTATTTACATAATTATTAGTAGCCTGGTGTCAATGTGTGTCTAAGTATGTCTATTTGTGCATCTCTGTGTATCTTTGAGTCAATGTATCGGTCTGTGATCCTAAGCCAATCCAGATTCTATTTTACCCACGCACCTACTTACACAACCAATCACAAGTCTTTCCATTCGTGTCTCCGCCAAATCTTTCCCAACTCCAAACTCGCGCAGCTCACCCCCCCCCCTCAATCACCCGACTCATCCATCCATCCATTTATCCATTCATCCATCAATCAATCCATCCATCCATCCATCCATCAATCCATCCATCCATCTATCCAATCCACCCATCCATCCAATCCAGCCAGCCATCCATTCACTCACCCACTCACCAACCAAACCAAACATTCTACCACATACCCATTCCCATCCCATCCTTCCTCTTCCACGCCCATACTCCAGCTTAATCCTCCATTAATTCATTCCACTATTCCATTTACCTTTCAGCCCACCGTCACTTTCCCGCCCTCCATATTCGCCGTCTGCTCTGCCAATACGGCAATACCGTCCTCTGTGATGCAACTAATGCAATTTCGATGCCACTCGTCGAAGCCAAACACGTCCAATGCGGCCACCTGTTCTCTACTTAAGCGCAATTCCTAAGTTAGCCGCGCAAACAGGTGACGTATCAGTCATGATTATCGTCGCTCCAGATACAAGGATCAATTATCACCCACCCACGCAGGTGCGTGATATCTACTACTACTACTATTATTTCCACCAACACTTTCCCACTAATACTACTACCACAACTACTACCACTGCCGCTACTACTACCACTGCAATAGTAACTGCTACTGCTGCTGTTGCTGCTGCTGCTGCTACTGCTGCTGCTGCTGCTACTGCTACTGCTACTGCTGCTGCTGCTGCTACTACTACTACTACTACTACTACTACTACTACTACTACTACTACTACTACTACTACTACTACTACTACTACTACTACTACTACTACTACTACTACTACTACTACTACTACTACTACTACTACTACTACTACTACTACTACTACTACTACTACTACTACTACTACTACTACTACTACTACTACTACTACTACTACTACTACTACTACTACTACTACTACTACTACTACTACTGCTACCACTGCTACTACTGCTACTACTACTATTACTACTACTACTACCACTACTAGTACCACTACAACAACTACAATTACTAGGGCCTACTGCTACTATCTATGCTCCAAGCCTCATCCATTTTAACTTATCGTAATAAATACAAGAACTTCATAACACAAATCGTTTACTGCTGCCTAGACTTTATCTTGTCGCTTGTTAATATGACGACCTTTTATTTTCTCAATAAAACGAATATATTATTGTAATTATATGATTTACACCAGTAGCTGTTAAAACGTCGCCCAGCACGTGGGTCAATAATTAATTTATTCGAGACGCGTAGCCTACGGATTTTTTAAATTTGCCCAATAAGTAGCAGAATAATTTCTTCTTGAAGCATAGACTACGGATGTTTTGATCCCATCACCCCATCACCCCTCCGCACCCACCACCACTTCCACACTACCACAACCGCACCATTTGCCCCAAACTACAAGCCTGAAGGGGCCTAAATAAATAAGGAGGACTGGACTAAAACGCGCTGTGCAAACGTGCGTCTGTGTGCAAGCCGGAAGCCCGTTGATTGGAGAGGCGCTGAGTACACATGGCCCATCTGGACGCATTCTCACTTCCATTGCTCCTCCGAATTGCTGGTAGCCGGCCGGCAACGCATAAGTGCGCTAAATAAATAATTCGGAAGCAGATAAAAACCGTGTCCACGTGACGGTGGCGGTGGTGCTCACCAGCAAATATGGCCGACGCCGACCATAAACGGGGAGAGACAGAGTTGAGCGTTTTTCCGCAAGAGAAGCTGGAGGCTGGTGGGAGTTGGTGACGGTTCTATGGTTATCGAGAAAGAGGTTTTGACATGACTACTATAGAATGTAGATTGTAAATACAAACGTGGTTCTATTGTGTACACTGTAGGATATGGTGCCTCGACCCTCTCGTTTTTCAATGAATAGTCGGGAGGGGGGGGGTATAGACCACATGTAGCATTGGAGGCATGGGTGCCCGCAGATATATTACAGGAGTGGCAAAACACAATGGTCAGGGCTACGTTTTTCACATGAGCTTCAAAATGCAAAGCATGAAATTAAGAACATGGGCATTTTTATAGAGGTTTCTAAATGCCCTATATTCATGGGCGGAGTTTGGTTTCCGTTCTTGGAGGGGTTAAATTTGCTGACTAGCGCAACCGAAAAATATTTTCTCGAGCCCAAAAAGTTGATGACCCTTTTTTAGTCCTCGGTCTCAAATCTCGGCGAAAAATACAAATTTTGTTCCCTGCCAAAAAGTTGATGACTTTTTTAGTCATTCGTAAGTTTCGCGTTCGTGAAAAAACCATTTTTCGAACAAATTTCTGAGTCTGCGCTTTCTTGCTGGGGGTGGTGGGCGGGCTAAGCCCGAGAAAACATACCATTTACACGGTAAAAAAGACTCTGGACCTTCTTGGGGCTTGGCCCCCTTAGCCCCTGATAAACTCCGCCCATGCCTATATTTCTCAGTTTCGCTTTCTGTTTCATTGGTACGTGTATCAACAGCGTCCTATTATAGTCAGAAGAAATTCGTTAAAAAACCAAAGCGTTGTAGTAAAAACATTTGGTATCAGTTTTCCAGGGTGGCAAGTGCCCCTATTGTCCCTATGTGTGGTGCACTTGATTTGGGCGTACATTTTCGGCTAACAAACAGTGTCTTTTGTCGGCGTAAATGGTTCTCCTGTGATTAGGGTCTTGGTGTTTAATAGTCTGTCAATTACGTGAACAACGGCAGCACCGTAAATATCTACCATCGATACTCCACAATCCACATACACACGCCCACGATACTACATGTATGCCTTGTGGATGCTGATGTAGTTCAGAGTTTACGAATACGACTATGACTACGACTACGATTACGATTACAACTGCTGATAGCTCAGTATCCATGACTCTCCATGTCTGTAAATTCATGACTAAACAGCTTCACTGGCTTCCTATTTCTTCTGAGTTTTTTTTATTTCGATGCATGATGTCTCAGTGGATTCTTGTTCCAAGCATCTCTTACTGATCCGATAATAATTCTTTGTCCATCACTGTCACTCCTCAGCGAAATCTTCGATCATCTCACCGGCTTGACCTCTTTGCTCCCCTTGTCAGGACTGCAGCCATGGATTCATCCAGGTCGTCTGCGTGCAAAGACCTTTCACTATGGAGTGGTGGTCTTCACCACTTCCGTTTGCTCCACCATTCTCTTTATATTTTGGGGGCTTTTTAATGTGCAGTTCTACTGTTCTACACAAAATGTGCAGCTGTAAATGAATTTGTGCAGTTGTAAAAGCAATCTTTTGCAATGAGCAGTGAAAAATATGTTTTAGAGAAAGGTAACTGCAGCCGGTTTACCACGGATCAGTATCTGAGAGAGAGAGAGAGACAGACAGACAGACAGACAGACAGACAGAGACAGAGACAGAGACATAGACAGAGACAGAGTTTCAGTATCTGTCTCTTGTCTGAAATGCTATTCTTTTCTAGAGATCTCTCGCGCTTCTGAATGGCTTGCGTTGAGAGAATCGCCACACAAACAGCGAAATACAATGCAATACAATACAATGCAATACAATACAATACAATACAATACAATACAATACAATGCAATGCAATGCAATACAATACAATGCAATACAATACAATGCAACGACATACAATACGGCACAGTGGAAGACCATTCGGGCTTCAAGGCAGCAAGCACCTGCGTTTCACAGCCAACTAAACCGACCAGGACCCGGGCTGCTCTGAATAATTTAGAGGTCAGCCTGGTTATCCCTTCAATAATTCAAGGCTAGTGAAGCACAGTCTTTTATTCAATTAAACGGGTGAAGGTTCGCTTGTCTTTTTTAAAGCCGTAACGACCAACACAAGACACTCAACAATACAATCGAACGAAGGTATAATAGAAGTCTGATTTGTGTTGGCTATAATTATAGTGAAATGCGGCTGGCTAAACTATTCAGTAACTCGTGCGAAATGCATTAATTACTTGAGTAATTATTATATACGTGCAGGTTTAGTACATACATTCATAAATTCGGGCAAAAACGTTTTAGTTTAAAAATAGTAAAATTACGCTTAGACGACATCATGACTGAAATTTGCAATGTCAGGTGCGAACATAACATTGACCTCAGTGAGTCTTAAAGACGACGGAATGAATTCACTTATTCTCATATTGTGCGCTCCTTTCTGGATCAAGCTTTTTGGGTTCAGAAAAGAAATCGTCGACCGGTCAGAAATGACTCGTGTGCCGTGACACGAAACGGAGTATCCCCACTGAAAGCTATCCGGGGGGATGAATTAATCTATCCCCCCGGATGGAATTAACCGGTCTATACTATCCGGGGAGATGAACCATTCTATCCCCTTTTTGAAAAATGCGCATAATAAATTTTTTATGCTGTAATCAAAATTTAAAGTGACTCTAATTGTTTTAAGTGTCCTAAGCAATGCTCAGTTAAAGGCAACTCGAATTTATTTAGTGACTCTGAGTGTTCTTAAGTGTTTTAAATGTTTTAAGTGCTCTAAAAACAGGGCAAACAAATTATCTAGTAGAAATAAACATACCCGTTAGTGTCATTGTTCAAAACAAAGCAGATGAAAATTAATTTGCAAAGAAAAATACACGCGGAAGCGATTTTTTCGACTTTTTTAATTTGGGGATACAATTAATACGGGGGATACTCTATTTCGTGACACCCGCTCTTTGACATCCATAGACTGCAATTTGCATTGAACGGTAGACACTCTAACCACAATGGATATCGGATTCATTTGCGAAGGATTTCCTGTCCGTCTTCCTCCGTGTATTCATTTCTGTCTGCCTATATATCTGCGTTTTACCATCCAGTCTTTTTGCCTGTCTAGTTTCATGTAGACCTACTTGCCTACTTGACTCGAGAGTGCGCTAAAAGTCGCTAGAGCGCTAGCATATAATACCATGCTCGAGTCATTCTGCCGTCCTTGGATTTCCTCTGTTGGAAATGAATGAGTCAGTCATTTCTTCAAAATGATCCAGTCATTCATTCGGCCATTTGTGCGGTCATTTTTGCGGTCATTTTTTCGGTCTGTCAATTGGTCACTAATTCGCTCATTCAATAAAATATTCATTCATTCGGTCACTCATTCGGTCATTCATTCATTCATTTGGTGATTTTGGTCTCTCATTCGGTCATTCATTCATTCGGTCATTCATTCATTCGGTCACTCATTCGGTCATTCGGTCACTCATTCGGTCATTCATTCATTCGGTCACTCATTCGGTCATTCATTCATTTGGTCACTCATTCGGTCATTCATTCGGTCATTCGGCCCTGCTTCCCGCTTATCCTGGTTCCCTGTATCGATAACGGTTCACGAGGAAATTGAAAGATGTTGGTTCGCGCTGTCGTCCTTCTTATTGACCGGCGCGACCTTCAGTTCGATATTGAAAAGATTTCGGCTTCGTCAACATCGCCTATCGACGGCAAATATTGGACGAACCCCCAACGAAAAAACAGACGGATGGATGGATGGATGGATGGACGAACGAACGAATGAATGAAATAATCAACTGCACGGCTGCGGGATGAATGTGAATGTCCGCTGCAGACGAAGGATTATGTCAGAACGAGTCAACTGCCGACTAGTTAGAGAACTTGTCACGCAGCGCAAAGGGTCTGGGTTCGATTCTGCAGCTCTGAAACGGTCAATCTCCTTGAGCGGTTCACGGACGATTCGGAGCCGGACAATTCGGAGCAGGACAATTCGAAGCCGGACAATTCGGAGCCGGACAATTCGGAGCAGGACAATTCGGAGCAGGATATTTTGGAACTAGACATTTGGAACGGACAATTTAGAGCGGACAAAAATTATTCTCTAATCAATCCAACTTATATGTTGAAACGAGAATCATTATTTTCATCAATTCAACTTCTATTTAAAAAATATTTTCATCGATCCTCTCCAACATTTCCGGCTCTCAATTTTCCGGCTGTCAATTCTCCGGCTCAGAATATCCGGAAGTCCTTCGGTGCCAATAATAAGCGCTATCGACTTGTGTGTTGGTCTAAAACAGTGGTTCCCAACCTTTTTGGACTGGCGGGTCACTTTATCTAAGTTGGAAGACACGAGGGCCACTTTTTCTTGGTTTAAGGACATTAGAGGGCCACAAGGTTAAAATTTATTTAACTAAAAGCGTATAAAATTGTTATAATTGACTCAAAATAGAATGATGTGATTTATTGACGTTCAAATACAATAATTTGTCATAGAAAAGAATTATATATTCTATCATGACCAAATTGTCAATTTTTGCATATATTTTTCTTAATTCATTGAGATGCTGCGGGCCATTTTTGTAGGCCCGGCGGGCCACTTTTGGCCCGCGGGCCACGGGTTGGGAACCGCTGGTCTAAAACAATGACGCTATAATACATCGCTAATTAATAACACCATTACGATTACGATTGCGATCACTGGAAAATAACAATTATTGAAACTGACCAGAAAGATGAAGTTGACGACGACGAGGAATGCCCTGGTGCAGGCGGACGCGCATGACGAGTTACTGCACCGGTCCCGCAGCCACTGGCACCTGTCGCCCATCCTCTGCCGCCCGAACCTCGCGCGGCAGCTGCGCACCCAAGCGCCGCCTCGGCTGACGCTGGACCCGCCGCTCCCCGGGCCACCAACGCCGCCGCCACCGCCGCCGACGCGAGCCGTGGCGCCGCTGGTGGAGCTGCGGGAGTCCGTCTTTCCCAGCGTTCTTTGCAGCGGACCGCACGGGACTACGACCACCAGCTGCAAGCGGGTCCTGGAGTCTTATCAGGGGGGTTTGCACGGGCGGTGTTGTCCAAGCGGTTCGTGATCGGTAGGGGACTGAGTGACCGCTGGTCAAGAGAACGGTGTGGTCAGATGAGTATAATAGTCTGCGTGGGTATAATAGTGGTCAAGCAGAAACTCGCTTCACTGACCGGATCGGTGGAAAAATGTTGTTCGTGCTGGACAAGGATTCGTCAGTTTATAAGTCAACGAAAAAGTTTTTTGATGTGCTCGATAACTCCGCCACTGCTTGCGCTTTGACAGTGCCAGTCCCAAGCTTAGATAAAAGAGGAGGAGTTCTTTATCGTTAATCAAACGTAAGCTATCATACTACTAACGTGTTAAAAGAACTGACCAAGCTGTAGCTGACCAGTCGGAACTCCGTCGAAAGTATCCGTCCGTTCAATAACAAGTTGACCGTTGAAATAAACACTTTCCTCACGTGTTCAATACTGACCGACCGTTTGAATGAGTCGTCACTGGTCAGCCTAAAAGCAGGCGACAAGGTTCTGCCAGCCGTAAGCTACCAACCGAATGACGGACACTCCAAGCACACTGCAGCGATGGTCAGTATAAGGTCTTCGTCGGACGTTGCTTGTCCTCAATCCATCCAAATGACCAATCCAGCTGTGGTGGTCCACTTCGGAAGATAGTCATCAGAAGGGGGTCAGTGTTGGGTCCAGCTCCGGCGTCGGACGTACGGACGGACGAACGAACGGACGGATAGACGGTCCATTATGGCGGCTGGCCGACTGACAGACCGGTTCATATTGGCAGCAGCTCCATTACGAGGATGAGCAGCAGCAGCAGCAGCAGCAGCGGAGGCAGAGGCAGAGGCAGTGGCACCAGGAGCTGATGCAGCGGTCTGGCGCATCCTCGATGCAACGCCAGCCTCTCGGTTGGCTTGATCAGTGCCAGCGTGTATACATGCATGGTCATTTGTACGGGTGCTTTCTTCTGCCTTATTATATGTGCATCCAAATGTCTCGTTGCCGAGTCGTTGGTATCTTTGTCCTTCTGTCTCTGTCCTTCTGTCTTTGTCTCTGTCTCTGTATTTGTCTCTGTATCTTTCCGTATGTCTGTATTTCTCTGTCTCTCTCTCTTTCTTTCTTTCCTGTTCCTTCACGCTCTTTTCTCTTTCTCTTTCTCTCTGTCTCTGTCTGTCTGTCTATCTGTCTCTGTCTCTGCCTCTGTATCTCTCCTCTCTCTCTTTCTCCTTTTCTTCATGCTCTTCTCTCTTGTTCTCTGTTTGTATGTATGTTTCTGTCTCTGTCTCTGTGTCTCTGTGTCTCTCTGTCTCTCTGTCTCTGTCTCTCTTTCTCTATGGCGAGACTGTCTGAATAGTCTATGAGCAAAGGGGACTGGAATGTGTCCTTGCGAAAAAAGTTCATTGCATATATGTATGTATATATGTGTGTGTTGTGTGTATGTATGTTGTAGCCATTAGGTGTCTACGGCCCTTCTACTCTTCCGTACTCTTTCTGTCTTGGGATGCGTGGGTGTATTGAGGGTTGGGGCATTGCCTATATAAGCCTTTGCTTTCGTGGCAAACGTCCCTGTCGCCCTGTTCTGCGGTTGTGGTGATGTGTGAGGCGTGTGGGTTTGATGTCTCTCGTTGAGCGTGTTCCGTCTTCTACGTCGCCGTCTCGCCCTGTTGGTGTTCTGGCAGTTCATCCGTCTTCCTTGGCTTCGTTAGCCGTTGTCTGCTGTGCTGTCGTCCGTACTGCTTCGTCTGGTTTGGTCAACTTTGGTTCTACTAGACGGTAACCTTTGTTATTCGCTGTAAATATTGCTTGTATGAATAAATCGATCTTATTTTACAAAAGTTGGGACCTTATCTTTTTGATAGTCATCCTCGTAGACGGCCCGTGAACCTTACAAATGGGGGCCCTCCGTGCTTTTGCTCGTTTTGGGTGTTTTTGGTGAATGTTTGTTGGTGTAATTCCGTTGGGAAATTTCGGATATTTTTGGTCCGTGTAGTTCGCCGGAATTTTGAGAAATTTGCGGTATTTGTCGGAAATTTTGCGGTGTCGCATTTCGTTTTGGGGGCCTGGGCTATTTGAATTTCGTGCGTTGGCAGAAATTTTGTGCGTTGTTCGCATTGGTGACAGTTTTGAAGTGGACTGTCGTGAGAATTGGGAATTTTGGGGAGAATTTTTGGTCTCCGTGGTCTGCGCAGGTAGACTAGTATGGCGTCCTCAGAGGAAGTTACTCTTCTGGAATGGGACGAGATAGTGGATTTGCCGGTGGACGAATTGAGAAAATATGTTGCGACGTTGGGTGAGGACGTTAAAGGGTTAACGAAAACTCAATTAATGAAGTTGGCTAGAAAAGCGTTGTCGCCTAAACAAGGAAGTGAGGAATGGAAACTTCGGGCACAAGCGAAGAGAGAGGTCGTTGAATTGGAGCGACTGAAATTTAAGGAGGACAGAGAATTTGAGTGGGAAGTAGAGAAAGAGAAAATGAGACTGGCGGCGGAGGTAGAGAAAGAGAAAATGAGAATGACAGCTGAGGCAGAGGAGAGAAAAATGAGGATGGAAGCTGAGGCAGAGGAGAAGAAAATGCAGGCTGAAGAGAGGAAATTGAGGATGGAAGCTGAGGCAGAGACAGAGAGAATGAGAATGGCAGCTGAGGCAGAGGAGAGAAAAATGAAGATGGAAGCTGAGGCTGAGGAGACGAAAAGGAGATTTGACATAGAGGAGAAACGGATGTCTTTGGAGGTAGACAAACAGAAGTTCGATATTGACTTGCGGACGTTAGAATTAGGAGGTGTGCCAGACCGTCCTGTGCAGCACAAGGAGGATTTTCGTTTTGGGGCGGCAATGAAATTTGTTCCTAAATTTTACCCCTCGGATATTGAACACTATTTTGCGGCGTTCGAACAGGCAATGGCTTTGCATAAAATTCCGATGGAAAAATGGTCATCCCTTTTGCAGCCACAACTATCAGGAAAGGCGGCAAATGTATTTGCGTCTTTGTCTTTGGAGGATTGTGTGAAATATGATGTTGTTAAATCCACACTACTCACAGCTTATGAACGGATACCGGAGTTCTATCGGAAGAAATTTCGGGGGTTGAAAAAAGAACCACGGGAGACTTTCGCAAATTACGCGTATCGCTTGCAGATACCTTTCCAACGTTGGGTAGAGGGTACAAATTCGTGGGATGATTTGGCTAAATTTAAAGAGGTCATACAGATGGAGCAATTTGTACAAGCGTTGCCGCTAGAAGTACACAAGTGGCTTTTGGACAAAAGTCCTGAGACTGTAGCGAGTGCTGCACGTTTGGCAGATGAATACGCTGTTTTGTATAAACAGGGGCCGAGTAATTATGCTGGGGGATTCCAAAGGAGTTTTTCTGAGCGTACAAACCGCTTCTCATGTGACGATAGTGAGAAGAAAGACGTGTGGGAGCGTCAGGGATCAGGGTACAAGGAAGGTGTGCGCCATGAGTCAAAATGGAGTAAGCGTTCGCCTCAAAGAGGGACGTATGGCTTTAAGCAGCAAAATCGTAAAAATGATGACGTTGAGGGGTTTGGAGAGCAGGTCACGTGCTCGTTCTGCAGATTTCCTGGGCATTTGAGGTCCCAATGTCGGAAATTACAACGAAAGGAGGGGCCTGACATTGAAAATTGGAGGGGTCCGAAACCCGTGGGTTTAGTACAAACTTTGTCGGCGCCTGTTAAGGAACAGAGTTTTCAGAAGCCTATTGAAACTGTTGATAAAATGTATGCTCCTTTCTGTGTGAATGGGTGTGTCATTAATGATTTGAATGAACGCAAGGATGGTGTTTTTCTGAGAGACTCAGGTTGTCTTCAATCTTTAGTATCGGCTGAATGGTTGGATGAACATGATTTTGTGCAGTTAAATGAGACACGCCTTCTGAGAGGTATTTCTGGTCAAATTATGGAGCGCCCTCTTGTGAAAGTGAACGTGGAATGTGCATTTGTGAAAGGCGAAATTCTCTGTTGTACGCTGAGTTCTTTTCCTATGCATGGTGTGCACGTGGTGATTGGTAATGACGTTGCGCTGTCGGGTGATATTGTGGATGTGGCTATTACGACCCGAGCTCAGGCTAAGCAATATGCAGAGGAACGCAGTGCGACAGCGGGCGCTGTGTGCAGTGAACCGACGCGTTTGGAGCCGACGATTCTGGGTCAGAGTGCAGAGTCGGTCGATCGGGCAGTATTGACAAATGATTTAATGTGTACGTCTAATGATCAAGCGAATTTAGACGAAGGTGATTTAGAAGCTTTATTCGAGTCGAATGAAATTGTTGACACTGACTGGCAGGATGTCTGTGTTCCGAGATCAGAATTAATTATGAGGCAAAGAAATTGTCCTGATTTGATTCCAATGTTTGAGCTGGCGGAGAATAAATCGAAGGGCGATGACCGTGTACAACCGTATGAGTTAGTGGAAGGTGTGTTGATACGTCGTTGGGACGACAAGTTAACGCCATTTAAGATGGGTGTGTCACAGATTGTGGTTCCACGTCAGTTGAGAATGAAATTGCTGCGTGTGGCACATGATATACCAGCATCGGGTCATTTGGGTACACAGAAAACTTTGGACAGACTGTTGAAGCATTTCTGGTGGCCACTTGTGAATAAGGATGTACGTGAGTACTGTCGTTCATGTGATGTTTGTCAACGGTTGGGTAAAGGTAACAGAAATTATAGAGCGCCTATGGTTAGTGTGCCTGTTATGCAAGAAGTGTTTGAACGTCTAGCGATGGATATCGTTGGTCCTTTAAGTGTTTGTGCCTTAACGGGTAACAGATTTATCTTGACTGTGATTGATTTAGCATCGCATTTCCCATTTGCATTTCCGTTAAAGACGCATACGGCCCAGGATGTTGCGAAATGTTTGTGTGAGGTGTTTACGATGTTCGGTTTTCCGAAAGAACTACTTTCTGATTGTGGGACTGAGTTCATGTCTGATTTGATGCAGGTGTTTGTGCATGAATGTGGCATTGTACAATTGAAGACTAGTCCTTATAGACCACAGACAAATGGTTCGTGTGAAAGATTCCATCGTACCATGAAAGATATGTTGAAAGCGGTGGCTGAAACGTATCCGGGTTCGTGGGATACCATGCTCCCTTGGATTTTGTTTGCGTATAGGGAAGTTACTGTACAGGGTACTGGCTTTTCTGCCTTTGACTTAATGTATGGTAGAGATGTGCGTGGAATGCTTCAATTAATGAAAGAGGCATGGTTGTCAAAAGATGTTGTAAATGAAGTATCTGGAAAGAATGTGATTGAATATGTCTTGCAGTTGCGTGAGCGTATGCGTGTTGGGTTGCACATGGCAAGTGAAAATGCTGTTGTTGCTAAGACTAAGTCGAAGCAAATTTATGATAAACATTCGAAGGTTGTGACTTTTGAGGAAGGTGAAAAGGTGCTACTTTTGATTCCATTGGTGGGTAAACCCTTACAGGCCAAGTATTGTGGACCTTATGTGGTATTACGTCGTCTGGGTCCGGTTGATTATTTGGTATGTACGCCGGATAGACGAAAAACGGAACGAGTGGTACATGTGAATTTGATGAAGCGATATGTGGATCGTTTGGATGTGATGCATGATGTGTCGAAAGATGATGTGATTGCTTCTGTGTTGTTGGTGGATACGGAGGTGAGGGTGACTGAGTTGACTTTAGAGGATAAGGTCTTACAATGTGATGTGTCTGCTGAATGTCGTGATGAATTACGTGATGTTTTGCATGACTTTGCACATGTCTTTAGTAAGTCACCGGGTAAAACCAACATGGTCTCACATAGGATTGAGTTGGTCGAAGGTGCTCGTCCTGTTCGACAATCACCTTATAGGTTGAATCCTGAGAGGATGGCTAAGGTGGAGAAAGAGGTGGAACAGTTGTTGAAGGCTGGGATTATTGAGGAGTCTGAGAGTCCTTGGGCGGCTCCGATCGTTATGGTTCCTAAGCCAGACGGTACGGATCGCTTATGTTCAGATTTCAGAAAACTGAATGGGTTGTCCGTAGCGGATCCATTTCCGATGCCCCGGGTGGAGGTCTTAATTGATCGACTGGGAAAATCCCGTTATTTGACAAAATTGGATATGACAAAAGGGTATTGGCAGATTCCAATGCATCCTGATTCAGTCCCGTTGACTGCTTTTGTTACACCGAAGGGTCATTATCAGTGGAAATATATGAGCTTTGGCTTGAAGAACGCTCCTGCCTCATTTTCCAGATTAATTACGAAAGTTCTGAATGGATTGAATGATTTTTGTGATGCATATCTGGATGATATAATCATTTTCAGTTTGGAATGGTCGGATCATTTGATACACTTGAGGAAGGTGTTGAGTAGGATTGAGGATGCATGTTTGACTTTGAATCTAGCTAAATGTGTATTTGCAAATGCTGAAGTGGATTTTTTGGGTCACCACATTGGAGTGGATGGTGTCCAGCCACGGGTAAAGAAGGTGGAAGCGGTGTTGCGTTTTCCCAGGCCATGCAATAAGAAGCAGGTGCAATCGTTTCTCGGGCTTGCAGGGTATTATAAGCGGTATTTACCTCATTACTCTGACATTGCTTTGCCGCTGACGGCGTTAACGAAGAAAGGGATTCCTTTTCGATGGAATGAGGAAGCAGAGAGTGCCTTTGTGGATTTGAAATCTCGTCTTGCTTCTCGACCTATTCTTATACCTCCTGACTTTTCTAAACAGTTTTGTGTGGGTGTTGACGCATCTCAATTCTGTGTGGGAGCCTGCTTGTTTCAGATACATGAAGAACTGGAACATCCGATTTGCTACATCAGCAGGAAGCTGCTCACGCATGAGGTTCGATACTCAACCATTGAGAAGGAGGCGTTGGCGCTGATGGTCGCGTTACGAGCCTTCAGTGTGTACTTCGGGTCCACACTGGTCCTTGTCTACACGGATCACAAGCCTCTGCAGTTCATCCGGCAGATGGCTAATAAAAACATGAAGCTCTTGCGTTGGAGTTTGGAACTGGAGCAGTATAATCTGGACATTCGGCATCGTCCGGGCAGGTTAAATGTCCTCCCGGATATTCTCAGCCGTCCGTCTCAGTTGTCAGAGGAAAGCAGCAGTTCAGTCACTGCCAAAGTAAAAAATAAAGTCGTCACTGTTGTCAAATAAGGACGTCCGTCAAGTGAAAGTTTCGAAAAGCACACTTCAGTGAGTGTCTTGTCTGCGTGTAGCAGCCACTTTCCAGAAAAAGTGGTGGAAGCTTCATCGCCTTTTTCAAGAAGTACTCAAGAGTTGGGGGTTCTTGTTGGGGGTTCTTGTTGGGGAAATTAGGTTCTCTGTTAGCTTTGCAGTGGTTGACACTGTTCTCGTTCGTCTCGTTTGGCTTTGGCCAATGACATGTTAAAATTTTTGGCTCATTTTTGTATACACGTTGAGTGTCCAAATTTTTTCGTGTGTTATAGTTTATATGATTCGAACTTTTGAATGACTTTGAATTATATGAACTCTCAGTTACTTATGATGATGATTTAGTTAGTAATTTGTGCTGCGTTAGTTGTTGCAATGAATTGCTTAGTACGCTTACTTGTAACGATTTAGTGCTTTGCGATTCTTGATGCTATGAACTGGTAGGCGTAGCGTTTGTTGCTATATTTCGTCGTCCCTCAGGACTCCTCATGCTTTTGGGAGGGGATATGTAGCCATTAGGTGTCTACGGCCCTTCTACTCTTCCGTACTCTTTCTGTCTTGGGATGCGTGGGTGTATTGAGGGTTGGGGCATTGCCTATATAAGCCTTTGCTTTCGTGGCAAACGTCCCTGTCGCCCTGTTCTGCGGTTGTGGTGATGTGTGAGGCGTGTGGGTTTGATGTCTCTCGTTGAGCGTGTTCCGTCTTCTACGTCGCCGTCTCGCCCTGTTGGTGTTCTGGCAGTTCATCCGTCTTCCTTGGCTTCGTTAGCCGTTGTCTGCTGTGCTGTCGTCCGTACTGCTTCGTCTGGTTTGGTCAACTTTGGTTCTACTAGACGGTAACCTTTGTTATTCGCTGTAAATATTGCTTGTATGAATAAATCGATCTTATTTTACAAAAGTTGGGACCTTATCTTTTTGATAGTCATCCTCGTAGACGGCCCGTGAACCTTACAATGTATATATATATATACATGCATGCACGCCACTGTGATCTGAACCTGAACATATATATATATATATATATATATATATATATATAGACGCGTGCATATTGTACATATATATGGTATGTTCATAAGTATACATATACACGCATACACGTCGTGTATACAAATCGTTCGATATGTCTAACTGCATGGTATACAATAAAGTCATAATATGTATATAATAACTGCAGAGTTCAATAAAGTCATGTACACGCACTGATTTTATATAAATACACTTTGTATTGTATACAGCATCCTATCAATAACCAGCGCATATACGTCATGTATATATACACGCAAACATAATATATTCCTACATATCGACATGTATGTATGTTGTGTATGTATGTAGCCTATATGCATATAAATATAATATTGAGCGGCGCTGGTCTCCTGTGATATAACAGGGCAAAACTGTGTTGTGGCCCGATGCTCATCAATCTGCCGACTTGTCTTTGTTCAATTCGACCCTGACCTCGTTCTGACCTCTACATGACCCCTTCCATTAAACCCCGTTGTTTCCAATAGTTCCTACGCCACTCCCTCCCACCGCCGACTGCCGCTTCCATCTTTATAACGTGCAACGGTATTAGCGACAATTTATATGGCGCTGATGTAGGGTTTTGAAATGACAATCGTCGGTGACAGCGCGGGATATGCGTGCATGTACAATTGTACATGTACCAAGGGTCGCATAAAGGATGGAATTGTGCTTTGAAAGCGTTGAAGGTTGAAGATGGAATAGGACTGAAAAGGAGAAGGCTGGAGGAAGTAGGAGGGGATAAGAGAGGGTAGGAGGAAGTAGGAAGGGGTAGAAGATGAGAGTAGAGGAGAGAAGAGGAAAGGAGAGGAAAGGAGAGGAAAGGAGAGGAAAGGAGAGGAGAGAAGAGGAGAGGATAGGAGAGGAGAGAAGAGGAGAGGATAGGAAAGGAGAGAAGAGGAGAGGAGAGGAAAGGAGAGAAGAGGAGAGGATAGGAAAGGAGAGAAGAGGAGAGGAGAGGAGAGGAAAGGAGAGGAAAGGAGAGCAGAGGAGACGAGACGAGAGGAGAGGAGAGGAGAGGAAAGGAGAGGAGAGGAGAGGAGAGAAGAGGAAAGGAGAGGAAAGGAGAGGAAAGAAGAGGAAAGGAGAGGATAGGAGAGGAGAGGAAAGGAGAGAAGAGGAGAGGATAGGATAGGAGAGGAAAGGAGAGGAGAGGAGAGAAGAGGAGGAAGTAGGAAAGGGTAGGAAAAGAGAGGAGGAATACCGAAATGGTAGGAGAGGAGGAAGCAGGGAGGGGCAGGAGAGGAGAGGACTCAGAGGAGGCAACAGGAATGGGTTGAAGAGGCTATAGGAGGAAGCGGGACGGGATAGGATAGGATAAGAGGAAGCAGAAAGAGATATAGGAGAGGAGGAATCAGGAGGGGATATGAGAGGATAGGAGGGGATAGGAGTATTAATTCTCAGTACTTTGTTGATGAGTAGTACTTCTTAGTACTTTGTTGACGAGTGGTATACTTATTGAGACGTGCTTATCTTTTCGGCTCGAAGATATTTAGGCGTAATGTTGCGCGTATGTATATATGTACATCTGACCAATCAAACCTCGTTTCAGAAAATCTCTCAAGACCTTTCTTCTTTTGCCATGGCTGAGAATGCCTCTGAGTAGATTTCTTCAAGTGGCGCTATAGAAGTCCATTGAATGAATGGATGAATTCATGCATGCATGTATCATTTATATATGATTACATGCATGTCTGCATGTATTCGTGCATATTTTGTCTGTCGATTTTCGTTTGTGCATGGGCTAAAACAAATGAAAAACTGCAATATTGGTATGCGTGTGTGTATGTTTGCGCGCGCTTGCGTGTATGTATGTGTGTGTGTGTGCATGTGTGAGAGAGAGTGTTCGTGCGTGTGTGACTGTGTGTGCTTGTGCAGACATATGAACATGTATCTATGCTTGTATTCGACTATTCGACTAGAGAAGAGGAGAGGAGAGGAGAGGAAAGGAGAGGAAAGGAGAGCAGAGGAGACGAGACGAGAGGAGAGGAGAGGAGAGGAAAGGAGAGGAGAGGAGAGGAGAGAAGAGGAAAGGAGAGGAAAGGAGAGGAAAGAAGAGGAAAGGAGAGGATAGGAGAGGAGAGGAAAGGAGAGAAGAGGAGAGGATAGGATAGGAGAGGAAAGGAGAGGAGAGGAGAGAAGAGGAGGAAGTAGGAAAGGGTAGGAAAAGAGAGGAGGAATACCGAAATGGTAGGAGAGGAGGAAGCAGGGAGGGGCAGGAGAGGAGAGGACTCAGAGGAGGCAACAGGAATGGGTTGAAGAGGCTATAGGAGGAAGCGGGACGGGATAGGATAGGATAAGAGGAAGCAGAAAGAGATATAGGAGAGGAGGAATCAGGAGGGGATATGAGAGGATAGGAGGGGATAGGAGTATTAATTCTCAGTACTTTGTTGATGAGTAGTACTTCTTAGTACTTTGTTGACGAGTGGTATACTTATTGAGACGTGCTTATCTTTTCGGCTCGAAGATATTTAGGCGTAATGTTGCGCGTATGTATATATGTACATCTGACCAATCAAACCTCGTTTCAGAAAATCTCTCAAGACCTTTCTTCTTTTGCCATGGCTGAGAATGCCTCTGAGTAGATTTCTTCAAGTGGCGCTATAGAAGTCCATTGAATGAATGGATGAATTCATGCATGCATGTATCATTTATATATGATGACATGCATGTCTGCATGTATTCGTGCATATTTTGTCTGTCGATTTTCGTTTGTGCATGGGCTAAAACAAATGAAAAACTGCAATATTGGTATGCGTGTGTGTATGTTTGCGCGCGCTTGCGTGTATGTATGTGTGTGTGTGTGCATGTGTGAGAGAGAGTGTTCGTGCGTGTGTGACTGTGTGTGCTTGTGCAGACATATGAACATGTATCTATGCTTGTATTCGACTATTCGGTTGTGCACGCGTGCATGCTTCTTTGTGTGTGTGTGTGTGTGTGTGTGTGTGTGTGTGTGTGTGTGTGTGTGTGTGTGTGTGTGTGTGTGTGTGTGTGTGTGTGTGTGTGTGTGTGTGTGTGTGTGTGTGTGCATGTGCATATTTATTTGTATAGGTCGTCTGTGCGCACATTTCCTGTCCATTGTCTGGTGTTAGGTCTCCTTTGACCAGCCGTCTGCTGAACATGACGCGCAATTGATTGCTGTTGTGTGCATCATAAACAGGCGCTAAAGAAATTGCTTTATGCGAGAATAATCCTCGTCTATTTAAAATCCGCTGTCTGCCGGAGTACAATGCAGAGCAGCTGCAACGTGACAATGGCATTCTTTGCAAGCTCGGAAGCTCTCGAGGCCATGGAGAACAATGGAAATGGTGAACTGGGTTAAGGTTTCAGTGTTTAATGAAAAATACAGATTCTCAGTGGTTCCTCTTCGTTCCCTCTCAGTTCTAATTCTCCTCTCTTCTAGCATTCTTTTCGTTAACGGAAACGAATATGAAGATTTCTAAAACATTTGACGATTTCTCGTTAACGAAAACTGAAACTGAAATGGCCATGTAATGTTTTCAGCTAGCTGAAATCTTGGCTAACGGGGTTCTGAAATTAAAATGAACTTATTAAAACTGCAACTAACACTAAAAAATTATCAATAAAAGCAAAAACGAGAACTCAAACGAATATTAAGAAACAATAAGAACTAAAACTAAAATTTATCAATGAAAACGGAAACGAAAACTAAGACTAATAGTCAGAAACAATTTAAAACTGCAACTAAGACTAAAAATGATGTCTAAGGAACAAAACTAAATCTACAACTAAAATTGGAGCGTAATTAAAACAATACGGCATTGTTTTCCTCTATACCTTTCCATATTGGCTTTACTTTATCTCGTTCTATCTTATTCACACCTTCAATCCATTATCTTACTTTCTTCCTCATTTCTCCCTATTCATTCTCTTCACATCTTTACCCTCTCTACTCCTTCGTTTTCTTTCGTCTCTTTCCTCAACCTCTTTCCATCCCTATTCATTCTTGACCCCATCCTCCTTGTTTCCCTATTCCATTCCTTTGTTTTCTCCCAGTTCCTGCATTAATTTCCAGTCTTTCATTTCTCCTCCGCAATTTCCTACTTGCCTTCCATAGACACTCGCTCTTCAACCATAACCACTTCATCCACCTTCCTGATTCCATTCCTCTATTTTATTCCTTATCCCCATTTGCCCATCTTATTCGCTTTCACTCCTGTCTTCCTCTTCCTTCTCTCTCTCTCTCTATCTCTCTCTCTCTCTCCACCTCTCCCTCTCTCTCTCTCTCTCTCTCTCTCTCTCTCTCTCTCTCTCTCTCTCTCTCTCTCTCTCTCTCTCTCTCTCTCTCTCTCTCTCTCTCTCTCTCTCTCTCTCTACCTACACCCTCCCTTCCTACATATCCCCGTTACTTCCCTATCTTTTCCCTATTCTCATCCCTGTTTTCTTCCCCCCAGCCTCCCTCTTTTCGTCCCAATCGCCCTCCTTTCCAACTCTCTACCTCCTCTATTTCTCTGCTCTCCCTTTCTCCTTCCCCTCTCTTATTCCTCCTCTTTCCCCTCACCCATCCTTCTCCGCCTATTCTCATCCTCTCTGCCTCCTCCTCTATTTCACCACCGCCTTTGCCCTTCACCCCTCTCTTCCCATCCTTTCCCCACTCAACCATCCTCATTTGCCTTTTCCATCCTCTGTCTTCCCTATCTCCTCTCCTCCTTCTTCCTCCGACCAACCCTCTCCCCCTTCTCTCCCTTCCCTCCCCTTTGCAAACACGGTGGCGCCCTCTCACCCGACTTGCAGTCATTTCCCGCCACCACCTGCGTCGTCCCACTTGTCGCCGACCGTCTCTCCATCTAGCGACGACTCGAGTGACGACGGTTGCCGTTGACAACCGTTGCCATTGACGCCAGACCCAGCTGGTCCGACGGTCGGCGCGGGAAGAGAGTGAGAGACATACATATAGGGGGACATATAGAGAGACAGACAGACAGACAGACAGACAGACAGACAGAGACATAGACAGAGACACAGAGAGGCAGAAAGAGACAGGGTGAGAGACAGACACAGAGACAGAGTGAGTCAGAGACAAACAGACACAGAGAGTGAGAGACAGACAGACAGACAGACAGACAGACAGACAGACAGACAGACATAGAAAGAGACGGAAAGAGAGAGACAGAGATAGAGGCAGACATTGACAGACAGAGAGGGAACGAGAAAGACATACAAAGATAGACAAATAGACAAAGAGAGAGATAGAGAAAGAGACAGACATACAAAGATAGAGAAATAGACAAAGAGAGAGACAGAGACAGACATACAAAGATAGACAAATAGACAAAGAGAGAGACAGAGACAGACAAAGATAGAAAAATAGACAAAGAGAGACAGACAAAGATAAACAAACAGACAAAGAGAGAGCGGCTGAGAGATAGACAGACAGACAGAGATAGACAGACAGACAGAGACAGACAGACAGCGACAGACAAAGAGAGCGAGAGACACACAGAGAGAGAGAAAGAGAGAGAGAGACAAACAGACAAAGAGAGACAAAGAGAGACAGACAAAGAAAGAGAGAGAGAGAGAGAGAGAGAGTGGGGGAAGAGCGAGTGGCTGCTGCGACTAATGAATCGGTGGCGTGATGTGTCGTCTCTTTCCACTTTCCATCGCAGCATCCCAAGCGGTCGAGAGATGTCGCCACCGTCGTCGCCTCTCGTCGCCATGGAAACGATCGTCTGCCGCGGCACATGCATGCATGCAGGCTGCTGGTCGGAAGTTGACGCTAACGGATATAAGGGCAACGAAAGGGAAGAAGGGAGAAAGGGAGGGAGGGATGAAGTGAGGGAGAGGGAAGGGGAGAGAGGGACAGTAGTAGTGAAGGTGAGGAGCGGAGAAAGATGGAGAGGAAGGGAGAGAGACAGAGGGAGGGACAGGAAGAGATAGAGAGAGTGAGTTAATAAGGATGTCCCTGATTGCTATAAAAGTTCTAGATTAGAGTTATTTAAATGTGAAGATGTACATCGACCATTACTTAATAACAAGGACTTGGACCCTGATGGAAATTACTTTTGGAATATTGCTAAAGAAAGTGACTATTTTACTTCATCTCAGCTCTCATCAAAATTTGCTAATTACCGCTCCTCTTTCTCTCTGATGCACCTCAACTGTCGCAGTATTTCTCCTAAAATTAGTGAAATCCAAATTTTATTACATCAGCTTCCGGTTTCTGTCCTTGCACTTACTGAAACCTGGCTAAATGAATTAATGTCTGACACAATTCACTTCCCTGGCTACAACTTCATACACAAGAGCAGAAAACAGGGAATAGGAGGAGGTGTTGGATTTTTAGTAAGAGAGGATATTACATTTTCTAAAATTGAGCAAACTAGCACTGAACCAGATTCATTTGAAAGTTTATTTATCAATATATCTCAACACAAATCAATGGATAAGCAAATTGGTGTTATATACAGACCCCCGGGACTGAATGTAAATGAATTTAATACGGATCTTGAAGTACTTCTAAACACTTTTAATAAGAATAATAATAAGACCAGAGAAATTTTCTTGGCTGGTGATTTTAATATTGATTTGTTGGCTTCTGGTAATCATTCCGCTACAAATGAATTTATAGACTGTATGGCTACCTATCATTTCTTTCCATTGATCCTACGACCAACCAGAATTACCCCGACTACTGCCACGCTAATAGACAACTTCTTCACTAACTCTCTTAATTCTGTTATTGACTCTGCTATAATAACTTCAGAAATATCTGATCACCTGCCTATAATAACCTGGACTAACAATGTTTCTCACACAATGCATAACATAGGTAAGACTGAAATGAAGAGAAATTTCACTGATGAAACCTCTGCTACTTTTAGAAATAACTTATCTAACATTGATTGGAATCCAGTTTTGCATTTGTGTAATGAAAATGAACCGGACATGGCATATAATCTGTTTTTGAAAATGGTCAGGATAAGCTATGATGAAGCCTTTCCTCTTAAGCCCATTAAAATCTCAAAAAGCAATACCTTTCACCAACCATGGATGACACGAGGCCTATTAAAATCTACCAAAAAAAAGGAAGCACTATACATTAAATATATAAAAAAGCCTACCATTGAAAATAAAAACAAATTTACTATTTACCGTAACAAATATAAATTAATTCGTACAAATATAGAACGTTCTTACTATTCAAGTGAATTCATGAAACATAGTAAGGACATTAAAAAAACCTGGCAGGTTATTAGAACAGTAATTAAGTCAGCTAAGAAGGACACACTTATTAATGAAATTAATCTGGATGGAAATTTAACAAATGACCCTTTAGTAATGGCTGAAAAATTCAACTCATATTTTACAGGCTTAGCAAAATCTTTATCATCCAAAATCCCTCCATCTGAGAAATGCTTTCAAGACTATCTCCACCCATCCTCCTCTAATTCCTTTGCCCTACTTTCAACTACCTCCCAGGAAATATTAGCAATTAATAACTCTCTTAAATCGACCCACAGTTCTGGCACTGATGATTTGAATCCTATGATATTATCACCGGTTATGGAACTTCTTGCCAGTCCGCTGGCTGAAGTGATTAACTGTTCACTAAAAAATGGTATTGTTCCATCAGAAATCAAGCTTGCCAAAGTTCTCCCCATTCATAAACAAGGTGCCAAAAATGAAATTAATAATTACAGACCCATTTCTATACTACCTTTTTTCTCTAAATTATTTGAAAGAGTAATGTATGACAGATTACTTTCATACATAAAGCATAAGGACATATTATATCCGTTTCAGCATGGCTTTCAGCCGGGTCACTCTACCTCCATGTCACTGATTGATATACAGGACAAAATTACCAAGGCCATGGACAATAATGAGTACTCAATTGGTATCTTCCTTGACCTTGCAAAGGCCTTTGATACTGTGGACCACAAAATACTTTTGTATAAACTTGAACACTATGGTATTAGAGATAATGCACTTCGATGGCTTAGTAGTTATTTGGACAATCGTCTACAGCAGGTGCTTTGTAATGGAAAATTGTCTAACTTTCAAACTATAGAATTTGGAGTACCTCAAGGCTCTATCCTTGGTCCTCTCCTGTTTTTAATCTATATCAATGACCTCCCAAATTCATCATCCATCTTACACTATATTCTATTTGCAGATGATTCTAATGTATTTTTATCGCATGCCTCCTATGATCAGCTTCTTCAGTTAGTCAATAATGAATTAATATCAGCTAGTGATTGGTTCAAGGCAAATAAACTTTCATTAAATCTATCTAAAACTAATTATATCATATTTCGCTCAAATAAAAAACCAATACCTATAACAAATAATGAGCTGCTTATTGACAATAAAGTAATTCCTCAAGTTTACACGACAAAATTCCTTGGCGTTCATATTGATCAGCACCTAAAATGGAAAGTTCATATAGACGAAATAAGTAAAAAAATTTCAAAAAGCATAGGCATTATTAAGAGAGTCTCTTACTTGCTTCCCTCTCATGTGCTTATCAATCTATATTTCACCCTAGTCTATCCATACCTTACTTACTCTAATTTAATTTGGACTTCAACCTATGATACCCATCTCCATGTTTTAAGGACCTTACAAAAAAAAGCCATACGAGTTATCACTAAATCCACTGTTAACTGTCATACTGGTCCCTTATTTGCTGAGCATAAACTCCTAAATATTAAGCAGATTAGATTTGAACAGACATCTCAATTTATGTATCAATACATCAATAACCTCCTCCCTTCTTCCTTTGCATCTTACTTCTCTCCTGCATTGCATCCTGGACTCACTAGAGGTAATAGAGACTTCAGTATTATTTTTGCAAAAACAAATATTCGGAAATTTTCTATTAAATTCCAAGGCCCTGTCATATGGAATAAAATTCCGATTCACATTCGTAAGGCTACTAACTTAACTCATTTTAAACACCTGTTACGTGTGTATACATTATGTAATGTTTTCTGTTAATATAGCATGAGGGGTTACCCATGCTAATGCTGATTTATTTGATTGTTTGATTGCTTTTGCTTTTATTTTGTTCTTTCTCTGAGTTTTTCATGTAGTGTTAACTACATTAGTTTTGTTTTTTATAATAATTTTTTTTCATTCCCTAGTTAAGTAATATCTCTGTATTCCAATACTCCCTTCAGCTTTCACTTTCTCACTTCACTTTGTTAATTAGGCCCCTGCTTAGCGGGACTTGTCCCTTTTGGTGTGCCTATTTGCTCCCTCACTCTTATAATACCTATTCACTTTGAGTATTTTCTTATTGCGAATTATGTCTATACTTTGTTAAACATACATGTACAATTGAATTGATGGGATCAATAAAAATATGTCTATGTCTATGTCTATGTCTAGAGGGATGGAGAGAGGGGGAGGAATGAATATGGAGAGAGAGGGGAGAGAGAGAGAGAGGTAGAGAGAGGGAGAAAGATTGAAGCAGGGGAGGGAGTGGAAACGGTGTAAATGGAAGGTGTGAAGACAGGGAGAGGGGAGGAGTAAGGAATGGGAGGATGAAAGAGGGAAGAAGAAAGATGGAGTGAGAGAGAAAGGTGGGGAAAATGGGAGAGACAGAAAGAGGAAAGCGTAGGGAGAGGGATGGAGAAGACCAGAAAGGAGCCGATAGGGTGGGAGATGGTGTTGGAGAAAGAGAGAGAGAGATAGAAAGAAAGAGAGAGATGGATTGGAAAGGAGTGGCAATGATAGATGCACTGAGGAAGAAGGAGAAGGAAGGAAGAATGGGTTTGGGGAATAATGTGATGGTGTCATAGAGAGATCGAAAAGAGACAGTCAGATAGGATGGCAGAGAGAGAAAGAGGGACATTAAGACAGAGAGAGAGAGAGAGAGAAAGAAAGAGAGAGAGAGAGAGTGAGAGAGAGAGAGAGAGAGAGAGAGAGAGAGAGAGAGAGAGAGAGAGAGAGAGAGAGAGAGAGAGAGAGAGAGAGAGAGAAAGAGAAAGAGAAAGAGAAAGAGAAAGAGAAAGAGAAAGAGCAAGAGAAAGAGAAAGAGAAAGAGAAAGAGAAAGCGAGAGATCAAGTGATAAAAAGGCGTATAAGAAAAGAGTCCAAGGAAAAGATGGAGAGCGAACACACAGACACGTACAACTGTATAATTGTATAATTGTATTGCATAAGAGTTTTGTATAGCGCTTCTTGCATGGCGAACCACACAGAAGCACCCCCATTGCAATGCGAGAAGGAGCAGGTTTTTGATAAGCGGGCAAGAAGTATACAGACTGCCAAAAAGAATTGTAGCGCGAACAGAAAGATATATATATACAGGGTGGGCCAAAAGTATTTGTTCAACTTTGAAGGCCTATAACTTAGGCAGTTTAGCAAGTAAGTGTATGCTTAATGCATCAAATTAAAGGTATTTCACTCTAGTATTAACTCTAAAAAAGTCGAACTGATACTAGTTTAGGTTTTAATTATATACTAGGAACAGCGCTAGCTACCATTTTTTGTCATTGCTGACGCATTATGACGCCGTTTCCCCGGGAAATTCTATCGTTTTTTGCTAAAACGCGCGTAGACACGATCATTTTGGGTGTTTGTAGGGTCCCTACCATGAATATCTTCTAATCGGAAAACCACGTCCTTTCAATTTTGCCAACAGCCGTGCACTGCCCTGCGCTGCTTCAGACGCTTGCACGCTCACGCTGCCAGCCGTTTCTTTTCGTAAGAGCTGGAGAGTTCGCGGGACTTCTCGTCGACAAATTACTTTAACTTTACGTCTATAATCTTTTCCAATACGCTATTCAGTGCTTCTAAGACTGCCTGTTTTGCGCTGAATTTGCATGCAGGGCCTGCCCTGGTCATTGTCTTGACTGCAAATGTACGCGGACACACGAGCAATGTTAGCGGATGTGAGCGCCGTGCGCTACGATTCCCATGGTTTGCGATAAAGTCCTGTTTTATCAATTTTCCGTAGCAGATAATTCAAGGTATTGTCTATTCCATCCACTGTTATAATATTCGTCAATCATTTGAAACGAATTAGATCCCTTATCAGTTCGTAAACTTAAGATCGAAATGCGATCATCGTCTGTCAACGGCGCCAGGTTGCGTCACAAACGACAGCAAAATATAGTAGCTAGCGCTGTTCCGGGCATATAATTAAAACCTATACTAGTATAAGTTCGACTTTTTTTAGAGTTAATACTAGAGTGAAATACCTTTAATTTGATGCATTAAGCATACACATACTTGCTAAACTGTCTAAGTTATAGGCCTTCAAAGTTGAACAAATACTTTTGGCCCACCCTGTATATATATATGTATATATATAATTATATATATCAATCACATAAATTTATATAACGCCCCTTCAAGATTTCTGCTCGGAGGCATATATAATTATATATATATATGATGATGATGATGATGATGATGATGATGATGATGATGATGATGATGATGATGATGATGATGATGATGATGATGATGATGATGATGATGATGATGATGATGATGATGATGATGATGATGATGATGATGATGATGATGATGATGATGATGATGATGATGATGATGATGATGATGATGATGATGATGATGATGATGATGATGATGATGATGATGATGATGATGATGATGATGATGATGATGATGATGATGATGATGATGATGATGATGATGATGATGATGATGATGATGATGATGATGATGATGATGATGATGATGATGATGATGATGTATTAATTATTATATATAATTATATATATTAAATATTATATGAAAATATATATGGCATTATGTATATGTATATATATATATAAACAGCTCTGAATGTGGCAACCTGTTAGGCGTCTTTTAAGAACGTCACAAGAATGTTCTTAGGTATAATAGTGAACTTCTTCCTATAAGTGGGGAAAGTTCTAGCGAGGCAAGGAAGGCTTTTAGGAAGGCATTTAGCAAACCAGACCTTCGAATAGTTTATGCTTGCGTATATACGACGTATGTGCGTACGTATGCGAGTGTACCTGTGGGTGCATGTGCATGTTCGTGCGTGCGTGTATGTACGTGTGTGCGTGTGCGTGTGCATGTTCGTGCGTGCGTGCATGAACGTGTGTGTGTGCTTTTGTGGGTATGTGTGCGTGCGCGTGTGTGTTTGATTGAGGGCCGTTGAGAATTTCATCCATATACATAGTAGACAGAAGACACCGGCCGCGATGTCACCGAAGATGCTCTTCTTCTTCTCCTGCTGCTGCAGCAACCGCGCGATTGCTCTGAAGCAGGATCTAATGGATGATGCAGCTGCTGATGACGTCGATGCGCACGTCAACCGCCGCAGTCGAGTGGCGCCAGGTGTCACCACAATCACGATGCGCATGCGCAGCA
>CATKHU010000254.1:0-45846 GCA_949752735.1 Lumbricus terrestris
AGATGGAGAGAAAAAGGACAGGGAGACGGAGACGGAGACGGAGACAGAGACGAAGAGAAAGAAGAAGACGGAGAGGGAGACGGAGAAGAGGAAGGAGAGGGAGACGGAGAGGGAGTCAGAAAGGGAGACGGAGAGGAAGAGGGAGAAGGAGAGGAAGTATGAGGAGAGAGTGAGAGTGAGAGGAAGTGGAAGAGGGAGAGAGAGATGGACAGGGAGAGAGAGGGAGATGGAGAGGTAGAGGGAGAGAAAAGACATGAGGCAGGGAGACAGGGAGTGAGCGACGGAGGAAGGGAGGGACGGAGATAGTGTATGCAGGAGGGAGGGAGGGAGGGAGGGACGGATGGAGGGAAGGAGGGACGGAGAAAGTGCGGGCGGGAGGGAGGCAGGAAGGGAGGAGAGGGAGGAAGGGAGGAGATGGAGGAACGGAGGGAGGAGCGAGGGACGTAGGGACAGAGCGAGACAGAGAGGAAAGGAGGGAGGAATGCAGAGAGGGAGAGAGGCAGGGAGGGAGGCAAGGTGGGAGGCAGGGAGAGAGAGGGAGGGAGGGAGGTAGGTAGGGACGCAGGGACGGAGAAGGAGAGGAACAGAGAGAGGAGCAAAGGTTGAGTATTAAAAAGAGAACAGATGGAGATGGAGATAGAGAGGGACATGGAGGGAGAGAGAGAGAGAGAGGCAGGTAGAGGGAAACTGAAAGAGAAATGAGAGGGAGAGGAGAGGAAGAGCGAGAGTGAAAGGAATATGAAGAGGGCAAGGTAAAGGGTGAAACTGAGATGAAGAGAGTCTGAGGTAAACACGGAAACAAAAAGCAGGGGCAGAGGCAGAGGCATAGTAACCTCCAGACTTTATGGCGGTACGGGTAAAAACGGGTATACCCGTACCCGTGATGATCCTACCCGTACCCGACCCGACCCGTGAAAAGCGTACCCAACCCGTACCCGACCCGTACCCGACCCGCGGGTACGGGTAAACCCGCGGGTACGGGTATACCCGCAGACCCCTAGTCGGGAAAACATGTTTATCTCCAATTCCACATACTGCCAGACCGATTATTTACTATTTATTTTTAGTAATAGAGTAAGGGAAGTAGGGGCAAGATGGACCCTTGGGGCATGATGGATCCCGTCAATATAAGGTATATATGATGTCGCCACCTATCGAATGAACTTTAATTATTGTAACACTGTTGGAGCTTTGGTGATTTGACCAAAATAAGCGACCGAAACGACATTTTTTGGTTTTTTATGACGAAAAGTTGATTTTCGACCTGTTCGATCCTATTTTCAAGAAACAGTTTTTTGATAAGTATTCAATTGCACATTGTCACAGGCTTTTGATGCAAGTATATTTGGTTAAACACCCTTTTCTGCCGTATTAACGAATTCGGTATTGGCAGGATACCCAGTAGATCAAATTTTTAATTGGTGAAAAGTTTATACCTTACGCATGGGATGAGTTGGATCAGTCACCTACGGGGCAAGACGGACCTTGTGATCCATCTTGCCCCGTTTGTGTGAATTTTTTCTGTGGTTCGAATTTTTTCATACGATTTCACATGTTAATTAATTATTATGTTATTATTACTATAACAATAATTGTTGGATACAATAATAATGACAATTAACGCGAAAGTCATGATTGCAGTGGTCTACCTTGTTCCACCATGGGGGCAAGATGGACCACTAAAATCACCTAAAATCGAAAAAATCTAGTCCAATGTAACTTCTGTGTTATTCTCACTGTTTTACATTATAGACGATCACATTTATGCATAAAATAGTATTCTGCATGTGATCAGAACATGCTATGATGAAAGACTAATGCGTGGAGCATGATTTATTAGATTGGTCCATCTTGCCCCATAGTGGGGGCAAGACGGACCATTACGACTAAGTTTTTAAATTTAAAAAATCTTATTATCAAAAGGGGATGCAATTAAATTTGTGTTGCCCTTAGCTATGGTACTGTATAGGCTACGAGTAGCAAAAAAATTGTGCCCGTGAAGCACGTTTATGGTGTCTCAAACCCAAAAAATCCGTTACGGGGTCCGTCTTGCCCCTACTTCCCCTATGTGCTATATAAAATATGCTTAATATATTGTATTTGAGCAAAAAATTAAATGTTAATGAATTTTAAAAGAAACAATGGCAATTGTCCTTGAACAAGATGTCAACTCCATGACGATAACAAAACTAGGGTCCACAAGTAAATGTTTGTGATTCCTGCTGTATTTAGCGGCTGGTATTTCTTCATTTGTGCCTACCAGTGCTGCTGGTAAACAGCAAACATTTCTTTTGCCGTTCATTTAATAAGCAGCAAATTGTAAACGAGATCGTTGCGCTGCGTATGTTTATTCGATGTCAACTCCGTGACGTAAATATTTCATAAAATGAAAATAAAACTTTCAATGTTATGCTTTCGTTTTGGAAGTAATATAGTTATGTCTTTATTTCGATCATCATCAAACTTAAGTTGTTTCGCGTGCGGCGGTTTTTACAGAAAAGGAAGTGAAATGTCAACTCCATGACGGTCAACTCCGTGACGCTGGTTAACTCCATGACATCAATATTCGACAAAATTTAAAATATAATTTCAATATAATGTGTTCTTTGTGAAAGTTGTAGTGTCGTGTCTTTTTGCAATCATCATCAAACTTTTGTTGTTTCGCGTGTGGCGTTTTTTTGTTCAAAACTATAATTTAAATGATTTGTCAACTCCATGACGGTCAACTCCGTGAAACGACGACGACGTCATGGAGTATAAAGTTGACACATCGCAAATATTTTAACTATGACTCGCAATGATGACTCAATTCTTAGTATTCTGAGAAGGGTATGACTGAAAATAATTAAATATAATTTCTATTGGTGCCTCAAGACTCCCAAATGTGGACGGCAACTATGCGATAACAACTTCGTGATGCAAGTCAACTCCATGACGAATTAAACCAATTTTTCAGCTTTTTAACCAAAAATATTTAATTTTCTGCATTACTAATTTACTACTCATCACACACCTTGGCAGTAGTAACCTGAACGGATTAGAACATTGAAAGTTTAAAAAATCGTTATTAAATTTTTCTAAAAAATTTGTGTCAAAACTGCCAAATATTGTAGAAACCCTCTAATAATATTATTAAATTAACTACAGAAAAGGAAGTGAAATGTCAACTCCATGACGGTCAACTCCGTGACGCTGGTTAACTCCATGACATCAATATTCGACAAAATTTAAAATATAATTTCAATATAATGTGTTCTTTGTGAAAGTTGTAGTGTCGTGTCTTTTTGCAATCATCATCAAACTTTTGTTGTTTCGCGTGTGGCCTTTTTTTGTTCAAAACTCGAATTTAAATGATTTGTCAACTCCATGACGGTCAACTCCGTGAAACGACGACGACGTCATGGAGTATAAAGTTGACACATCGCAAATATTTTAACTATGACTCGCAATGATGACTCAATTCTTAGTATTCTGAGAAGGGTATGACTGAAAATAATTAAATATAATTTCTATTGGTGCCTCAAGACTCCCAAATGTGGACGGCAACTATGCGAAAACAACTTCGTGATGCAAGTCAACTCCATGACGAATTAAACCAATTTTTCAGCTTTTTAACCAAAAATATTTAATTTTCTGCATTACTACTCATCACACACCTTGGCAGTAGTAACATGAACGGATTAGAACATTGAAAGTTTAAAAAAATCGTTATTAAATTTTTCTAACAAATTTGTGTCAAAACTGCCAAATATTGTAGAAACCCTCTAATAATATTATTAAATTAACTACACTTAATAAAATCTCGCGACCTGAATTTTAGAGACGTGAAAATTGGAATAAGAATTCCTAACGAACTAGGTATTCAGTCGAGGTCTCGAAGATATCCATTATAGCTTATACCCAGAGAACCTTGTGGACCACATCAGACAAATCCGCTTAGAAAATGAGGAAGACCACGCGGTCGACCAAGGACTTATAGGACTATGGGCTAGAGTCTTGAAGAAAAGTTTTGCGGAGATCAAAAACTTTGACCTGACTTAAGGAGGAAAGGGTGCATTTGCATCATGGACAAGGTTGAGCTCTGTTGAGCTAGTCAACAGAGAAAGATAGACGGTAGGAAAGGGTAGGATGAAGAAATAGACCATGCAGTTGCACCAAAATGACTGGAATTCTGGGAAATCTGGAACAAACGTTTGCTTAGTTGATTATCTTTCACTATTATAGCCTGCGCCTGAGAGCGGATTCGTCATGTCAATTTCGTCGTCGTCGTCGTCGTCGTCGGTGCCCTATTCGTAAGTCCGAAATTTGGCGGCACAAAAGACGATCTGTCTCCAAGAAGATCTCTGCTGCGCTGCTCGAATCGACAGCTCCATCCCGGTCCACTCTTTCACGTCGTCGACCTATATCTTGCGTGGTCTTCCGCGTCTTCTCTTTCCCTCCGTTTCTCCAGTGATTATATCCTTTCCCAGACAGTTTTCCTTCCTCTTGATGTGGCCAAAGTAGCTTAACTTTCTCCGTACCACCTCTCCTCACAGCCGCTCACCACCCACCTCCCGCAGCACCTCCTCATTCCTTCTCTTAGCCGTCCAAGGTATTCTTAATATTCTTCTCTATGATGTTGTTTCAAGGGCCTTTATTCTTCTCACTTCCCTTTTCATGCATGTCCACGACTTCGCTCCATATGTTGATATTGACCATATTAGTGTCCTCAACAGTCTCAGTTTAGTTGGTATGGTGAATTGGTGATACCTTTGTTTTTGCATACGGTGCATGCTCAATTGCTCATGCCTGACAACACTCCCTTCGCCATTCCCATGTAAATTTAGCCGCCAATAAAGGTATAGTGTGACAATCAATAGTTCGATCAATTCAATCGAGTGAAATATTTATAGAATAATAATTCTTTAGTTTATGGATCTTACTATCAGCATTAACTCATATTTTATGAACAGGTCTGCAAGCACTCAGGCTTTTAACTCGTCGGAGGTGAGGAGGGGTATGACACACCCCAGAGGTATTGTACTTTAAGCTTTTAGCGAAAAACGTTGAGCCACATCGGATTATATATTTTTTTATACCTCTGTGTATTTGAAATACGTAAACTTTACCGCAATTTCAGGTATTTTGAACTAACGTTTTGTTGTTGTTGTTGTTGTTGTTGTTGTTGCATATTTAAACGAAACTGCATTTTCTCGTAGGGCCTATACAAACTTATATACATATTGATTTTATGGGACATTCGTTTAGCATGCGAGTGTGACTTTAACACGCCAATTCTGTGTTGACACATGGCATTGAGAAGGCTGACGACAATGATGACTAAAAACATTCTATGTTGTACTAAAAATAGATATGGCATTCGTGCATGTGATAATGTTGCGCATGAGGACTCAAACTTGCACGGGCTAAGTAAACATTGGATGGGTTCACCTTCTGGCCATCTAATAAGGATTGAGAACATAATTATATTTGTTCGCGATAATCGCCTGTTTAGTTGACAGTTGATCATAGAAGAATAGTTTAACTCGAATTAATGTTTTCCAGTTGGTATCGTGACTTGCAAATAAAAATATGTATTGGGGTATGACATACCCCACCTCACCTCTGGCGCTTTAAGAGGCTACGGTATTATTATGCATTATAGGCTACATAATAATTTTATGTGGATAGATACAATAAAATATATAGATGTACATAGGCTAGGCCTACCTGATTTCTCAGCAGGTATTCCTGTAAACGTATGAATAAAGAACTGTAAACTTTTTGCGAATACAGGTTGAATTGCATTCATATACGCTTAAATTATTAACCCTAGAGCTATCAAGGGGTGGTATCCACGGCGTTCCACGCCTCTCGGTTTTCCAAAAGAAAACTTGTTTCGTATGGAATTTTTTTTGACAATTCAGGTATACCTGTATAGGGTACATTTGAACACATTTTAGGTAAAATTTGTGATGATACCCCATACCGTTCAAAAGTTATACCAAATATACATGAGGTACCAGAGGGTGGGTACCCCATTAGATAATCGACTATATCTTATCCTCCAGTTATAATGAAGATAAGCAAATTATGGCATTGAATAGAGGGGCTACATTAGCATGCTAAGCAATTTGTCTTTTGAAAACTGGAAGTGTCCAAAATAAATTAAAATGTATGAAAGTGGATGACTTTTTCATAACATTTTCATGTTTTTTCAACTACAATGTATTGAAAATTTATCTATGAAGAGCAATAAATTATGCCATTCTATAAAGGGAACGTAGGGTCATTTTCCCATGCTAATTAATTTTTCTTTTGATAACAGGATCCCCGAAAAATTAAAAAAAGGTGTGAAATTTTTTTTATTGCAGCGCAAATCGATATTTCGGCGAAAACGTTTGACAACAGCTCATATTAGCTGAAACAGGTATTGACGTTGGATACATACATGCATGCATGCATGCATGCATGCATGTATGTATGTATGTATGTATGTATGTATGTATGTATGTATGTATGTATGTATGTATGTATGTATGTATGTTTGTGGATTCGAAGGGTCCCCATTAAAAAGTTGTATAATTTTGAGGTAGGTTCATATATTTTAAACCTAAATATACCATTTTGTACACAATTGAATGGTATATCCACTGGTGTATTACAAGCATTGACGTCTGATATGGCATCCAAACCCAAAATCCATGGTGGTGGTACCCCCACCCCATGGTAGTCCATGTCACATATAAGCTTGGTAGCCTGAGGGTTAACATGCAGTGAAAGAAGCAACTGAGACTTCTCTCGGTATATATATATATATATATGTAATAAATATATAAATATATAAATTATCGGTATATATATATATTATATAGCCTACGGCAACAACTAATAACGACAATCATTGGGGGTGTCAATCCTGCCCTTTGCTACCTGAAGTATTTCTTATTTAAACGGGGCTGTCACCGTGTCACGCTGAGAATAGACTGTGAGAGTCGCTTTATAAATTATCATATAAAATACAATACAATACAATTGCAACACGTTAACGCTTAAACGTTCTTTACTAAGGTGTAGGGCTGTAGACCTATAATTGCATAATTCCTTCTTTGTAGATACGATTTCGTTATAGGCAAAGAACTCCCCGTAGGCTTTTAAAGTTTCCCTACCATCATTCCCCTTCGGTCCGTCTTTGTTACCCGCAGCCGGTTCTTCATCTGTAGCAAGAAACAAATTATTTATTTATATAATATTATATGTAATTATTCTCGGTATATATAATTATAGCCTATGGCTATGAGACTGTGAGAATAGTGAAATAGCAAAAGATATTGAGATCAACTCGAGGAAAAGTCGCTCAAAGTTCTAACTAATCGTCCTCACAATAATAACATGACACGATGAAGAGGCATAAGAAGATACGTGCACGCTCTCATTATCGTGAAATTCTGGTCTCTTCAAAAGAAAGGAAATCATTGCAAGGATGCTTTACACCTATTACCTGGCCGCGATGTAAAACTTCCTTAAAACTACTACTACTACTACTACTACTACTACTACTACTACTACTACTACTACTACTACTACTACTACTACTACTACTACTACTACTACTACTACTACTACTACTACTACTACTACTACTACTACTACTACTACTACTACTACTACTACTACTACTACTACTACCGCTACCGCTACCGCTACCGCTACCGCTACCGCTACCGCTACCACTTCCACCACCACTACTACTACTACTACTACTACTACTACTACTACTACTACTACTACTACTACTACCACTACCACTACCACTACCACTACCACTACCACTACCACTACTACTACTACTACTACTACTACTACTACTACTACTACTACTACTACTACTACTACTACTACTACCGCTACCGCTACCGCTACCGCTACCGCTACCGCTACCACTTCCACCACCACTACTACTACTACTACTACTACTACTACTACTACTACTACTACCACTACCACTACCACTACCACTACTACTACTACTACTACTACTACTACTACTACTACTACTACTACTACTACTACTACTACTACTACTACTACTACTACTACTACTAGTCATCGAAATAAAGTGAGATTATGTTTTCGTAAGATGTCCTAGTTCACACGAGACGACAGTAGGCCTATAATTTGCGTTTAGTCCGATGTATCGGACAGATAGTGAAAAATATGATAGTCTATTATCAGTGATTGTTTTTATACCTATCTTCCCCGTTAGGCCTCCATCGATTGCACCAGCAGCGTCTGCATAATCTGTGAAAAAATGATAAACGCAATCATCTCACAAAAATGCAATCAATTTAGTTTATCTAGTGTAAACTTTCTCATCTGGGTATCCGTATAGCGAACAACCTGTCCCACTTGAGGAAGTAATCGTGTTTTAATTTTTTTAAACAAGTTGAACAAACTCTAGCGTATTAGGCCTATTCTAAATAATATGTACGTACGCTACTTCTCAATAATACGAGCCAGTATTAATAATCGTAAAAAGCATTTTCATATAAATTAGACGGTACCGGTATTGAAGCAAAATGGGAGCGTTTCCGTTTGGTGTATAATATTATTATTATTAGGCTATTATACATGTACATAGCCCGGCAGATGTTCCGAATGTAACCTACGTAGGCCAATTTATCGCAGCAAATTGCTCTACCTTTTGGCGTCCTTGCTAATGCACCTCAGACAATTTTCGTCGTCGCTCATCGTCCTTTCTATTAGACAGCTGCTGTCCGTCGGGTTAAGCCTATAATAATATCGTCGTGAATCGGTGTCTGTGAATACCGCCAGCATTAAATTTTAGTGTCCTTCGTCCACAAGCAGCAATTTGTGCGAGACTTCGAGTAGACCTAGGTCTGACACTTGATCAACAGGAGAAGCGAACACCTTGTCTGCCTAATTGCGAACTATGCGGGAACTGCGGATGGGAGAACCGTTAATGATTAAAAAATATAAAGTGTTGAAAAATGTTTCAATTCTTTCTTTAGTTACAGTTTCAGACTAACCGCCATGGCGGACTCCAGAGACATAGTCATTAGTCAAGGTATCAAGGAGTTTAGGCTATCCTGGTCAAGTAGGCGATCCCGTGTCTAGTAACGGTCTTCGTTGTTCAAATAGCATAGGCTATTGTATGTTTCAGATGACAAGACTAGTGATGCTTAGATAAATGAGACTGATATGGAAGTCGGTTAAAATTACATAGTTATAAGCGATTCTGTTTTACCATTGAATACTTACCAATTCTAATATCGACCCTCCCCGGCTTGACATTTGGACCTGAAATGAACAAAGTCTTCCCAGTAAAATTTCAACCTAGGAACTCTAAATAGCCTAGGCTGGTTCAGCCAATCACATATTTTGTGGGGCGTTGAAAATATTAAGGATTTATATTTAAACCATCATGCTACCAGCTACTGCAGAGGCAGCCCCAGCGATTAGAGTCAATATTTTTTACTTCAAGAATATTCAGAATGTAGGCCAATTCCAATCTACATATATAGCGGTGGCGTAGCAAAGGATTGTGCAGACTGTGCAGTGAAGGGGGGGGCCTCGGCTGCACAAGCGCCTCCCCGGCGGTCTGAGTCAATTTGTTTACGTTTAGAATAGCCTATTCACAATGCAATAAAATCGACTACATGAACAGCGTACACACTCGATAGATTAATTTTTTAAAGCCTGTCACGACATAGAGTATCCCCCGTATTAACCCTCGGGCTACCAAGGGGGGGTGGTTGCCACCCCCCTAGGTTTTTCGCAAATCAAACGCGTTCCGTCTGGAATAAAATTTTGGAAAAGTTGGTAGCTGTAGAGGGTTCATTGGGACACATTTTGAGCTAAAATTTTTGATGATGCCCCTACCGTTCAAAAGTTACACCCGATATACCCAAGGTACCAAGAGGGCTCCACTGGAAAATTGACGCCTATTTTCAAACTAGGCATATTTTTTGGTCTTAAAATTTTCTTCGCAGTCAAGCACTAATAGCATTAATGACAGACGTCTATACAAAGTAAATTTCAGAAAATTAATATAACTGTAGAACCTTATAAATAACTAGCCTATGTTCTTTATTTCCTGCATTTTTCAGGCTCTTGAAAGAATAACCGTGACCAGTATGATTTGCCTATCTGTTGGCGCGGCGACCGGACAAAATGGTAGCGGACAAAATGGTAGCGGACAAAATGATACGGACAAAATGGTAGCGGACAAAATGGTACGGACAAAATGATACGGACAAAATGGTTTGGATGAAACGAAAGCTAGATTAGTGAATTTTTATATATGAAATAGAAGCTGGATTAATGAAAAGACGCATGTGAAATGGAAGCTGGATGAAGGCTCTGCATGGATATTTTTATAATTGTTTCGTTTGAACTTCTCCATCCTACATGACATCCATGGTCACGTCATGTTCCGCCTCCAAGTCCAGAGGACTTCGATCGTCGTCGCGAAGTGACTTTGCTACACTTCGCACAAACCGGAAGTTTGGAAGTCGCGCTTTCGCTGTATCAGGACCCAAAGAATGGAACAGTCTTCCAACCTTCATTCGCCAGTGCTCATCTGTTGTAGAGTTTAAATCAAAGTTAAAAACTCATTTATTTTCATTGCATTATAACTAGATCTGTAGTGAAGCGCGCTCTTGTGCAAGACTTGTTTTGTTAAAGCGCGGTATAAATGACTAATTGTATTGTATTGTATTGTATAATGTAAGCTGGATTGATGAAAATACGCTTCAGATTATATAGAAGCTGTATCAGGTTACTTTCATAGCTAAAATAGAATCTGGATTAATGAAAGATGCATTACAAATGGAGGTTGGTTTAAGGAATCTTATTGCTGAAAATGAAGCTGGATACATCATGAAACACATGAATGAAAGACACCAATCCAGCTTCCATTTCTCCAGCAGTTTTTTTCGCCAATCCAGCTTCCTTTTCTCAATTTTTTCTTCACTAGAGCTGTATTTTAGCCAAAAAAGCCATCCCCCTCTATTTTGGCAAAAAAATACCCCCATCCAGCTTCAATTTATCCATAGCGTTTTGTCCGTACAATTTTGTCCGTACCATTTTGTCCACTACCATTTTGTCCTAGAACCATTGGCGCCCATGACTTGCTTGTTAATTGGTATTGGCAGTTGTTCTTCCAAGACATGACTTTACATTATTGTAATATTCTGATTAGCAATGTTCGGGCGACCGATCCGCCATTGATGTAGTACAGGCCTACGTCGTGTATGTTTTTACTTCATTTGGTGGCGAATTAACTGCTTCCTTACTTACCAACCACTAACAGGTCAGGTTATATGTGCTACTTTGAAATATGTCTTACAAATGTCCAAAGCAGAAACGGAAAGACACTAAGTGTCCTACTATATACAGAAATGATGTAAATGAACGAAGAGTTTTATCGTACTAACAAGGCCAGTGGAGGACTGTAAAGTTGACAATTATTTTAGCGACGAAATTGACATCATAGCTATATCCGAAGCATGTCACCGATGATGGATGATATTTGACGTCATCAGCCGTCAACTGGTAAACGATTTCCGAAAGGATGATTGGCATCTGTGCACTGATCCGTTTGTTATTAACTAGCATCTTCAATTGGTTCACTTTACCGTCACGACACCGGCAAGTGACGTAGGTTCCGACGTAGATGATTCGACCTGGTTTATCGCAAGGTTCATCGCCACATAGTATGATTAGCTCTGTCCAGAAAGACACAAAGCGATAAATTGCAGTTACACGGCCGATTCTGCAACTATTACACTGATAGGTTGCCTGTTGCAATCTATCAGTGTAACACATTGCCATCAAGAATCAATATTATTCCAGGGACTTGAAGTGCACATCTGAGTTACTCTAAATGGGAAATTATCGATGTTGGTTTTACGGAGATTCGATCATATTAAGCGAATAGAGAAACGGCATAACTTTGGATAGGCCTAACTTCTAACCCTGAAGACACATTTCCTCTTATGTTCAACCTAATGAGCACACAATCCTGCCTATATAATGCTGGAATAGACAAGTCAACAATGTGCAGTGTAAAAGCTAGCCGCATAGTGAGGCAGCAATGAGAAATGGAAAATTTACTCATGTTCTACAAATCTCTCTACAACTGAATCGTTGTAGGCATCCAAAGCTATTGACTTCTCTTTTTGATAGAAATTTCTGGAGCCTTGCAGGATAGGCCTACTCGACTTCACGAATCGCGATAGGGCTGCCAACTTTTGATTCTGCCATTCAGGGACAACCGTACGTAGTCGCTCGATATGCCATTACCAATTAATTTACGCCGTCCAGTATTATTGCATAGAAATGTAACAAATGTTGTGTATCCGGATAAATGAACTAGCCTACAATCCACTAAAAAAAATAGTCGTTAATAATTGCAGTTAAATTTTTAAAAGACAAGTGTCCTAAATTAAAAATAAGAGTAAGCTTCAGGAAAACAGCTTTTTAAATTCCAGTAACCTAGACATACCGGTACCAAAGTAGCCTAACCATACTGTCAACACCCAATTGACCTTCAAAGTTTTCTCCCGTTTTTTCCCTTGTGTTCAGTAGCGTAGCCTATCCCTAGCCTAGTCACTGTGTTTCGATATCTAAAGCTAGTGTATAAATCTCTAAAGTTCTTAACTTGTTCAATTACAACAAAGCTCTGTTTCTTGTATTTTCTTCTTCTTCGTTCATAACACACGCAGATATCACAACAATAGATCAACGACGACAAACGCTTGAATTCTACGACAGCAACGCAACTATTATTATCTAAACTCCACTGTTCTCTAAAACGTCTTCTACTCTCTCTCTACTATCAACGCCTTCCTCTACAACTTCTTACACTGTCTGGGCGTACACTCTTCCCCTGGCCGCTCTGTCCTTCTATCTGCCTCTCTCCGTGTATCTGTCCGTCTGTCTGTCTATCTCTCTCTCTCTCTCGCGCTCTCCGGCGACGGTCGGCCGAGCCGCGCTAAACTTTCCCGCCAGTCTGGCACCTGCAGGCCTAACTGTCTAGACGCTGACCTTGAGCTGGTCTAGTCGTACGCCTAAACATCAACTGACTAAATAGACTATACAAAATTAGCTCACATTACCTCCTTCCTTTCTTTTAAAGAGAGCTAATTACCTATAAAAATTAGCGAACGTACCTTAACTAAACAATGCAAATAGTCCATAACATAATACATCATAAAATATCTTATACTACAATCTAGACAGACAATCGGCTACTACATTCAATTTACCTTTCTTATAGTTCAATAGAATGTCAAAATTTTGCAATGATAAAGACCATCTGACTAATTTAGCAGATTTCGACATTGATTCAGTCAAATAAACTAAAGGGTTATGGTCCGTAAACACATTGATTTTAGAACCAATAAGAATTTCTTTCAACTTGTTTAAAGCCCATATGATCGCATAGGCTTCCTTCTCAATCGTCGCCCACCTCCTCTGAGTATCTGTCAGCTTCTGACTGATAAATGAAACGGGACGTTCTATCCCTTCCTCGTCCATCTGAGATAGGACCGCTCCCACAGCAAAATCACTGCTATCACAGTACAAATTAAATGGTTTCCCAACCTCAAACATATATAGAATCACATTTGATAAGACAATCTGCTTAAGGGAATCAAAGGCTTTCTGATGTGCATCAGTCCAAACAATGTTATCAGGTACTTTCTTGCTAGTCAAGTCTGTTAATGGTTTAGCAATTTCAGCAAAATTACAAATAAACTGTCTGTAAAATCCAAAAAATCCTAAGACTTGCTTCACTTCCTTCCTAGTTTCAGGTTTCTTCAAATTAATTAAACTGTCAATCCTGTCTGGATTCATCATCTTCTTCCCCGATCCTATGAGGTGACCGATGAACTTCACCTCACTCTTACCAAACACACATTTCTTCAAGTTCAAGGTTACATTATGCAGTCTTATTTGTTTCAAAAATAATTCCAAATGTCTCAAATGAATGTCCCAATCATTCGAATGCACTGCAATGTCATCAACATAAGGTTCCGTAAACTCATTAATCGGTTGCAAAATCATATTTATCGCTTTTACAAAAGTCCGTCCTGAGTTAATCATTCCAAAAGGAACACGCGTAAATTCATACAGTCCATTATGTGTAACGAACGCAGTCTTCCATTGGTCACTCTTTTTCACAGGACAAGTCCAATATGCACTGCGACAGTCCAGAACAGAAATGAACTTGGATTTTCCAACTTTGCTCAAGACATCGTTGACGATTGGCATAGGATATCGACAATTTTCAGTAAAAGAGTTAATGTACCTGTAGTCACAAGCCAATCTCAAGGATCCATTCTTCTTTTTGACGATGACAAGTGGACTTGCCATTCTGCTTGACGATGGTTGAATAATGTTTTCTTTCAGCATCTCTTGTATTTGTTTTTCCACTTCTGCTCGGTATATTAATGGTATTCGATATGCCATGAATTCTTTTTCGCGAAAGTCTGGTCTCAGCACCACTTCGTGTTCTACCAATGTACATAATCCAGGTTTGTCTGAGAATCTGTCAGCGTATCGATTCAGTACATCCAGTAATTGTTTCTGTTGCTCGCTGGTCAGATGTCCAATTTGTTCGTAATCCAATTGAAGTGACTTCTGTTTTGTCTCTGAATAATCTTCCTTCAGCGGTATTTCTACCACTGATCCAAATTCGTCATCCTCTTCCACGATCAGACCACAAGACAATGTTCTCGTAATGAACTTCCTCATCTTGTTAGCATGAATAATCCGTCGACCGTTTTCGTTCATGTCCACTAGATACGAATATTTGGATCTTCTTTGTAGGACCTTGCATGGACCATGCCATCGTGAGATCAATTTATTGGTTGACGTTGGATACAGCACGATGACGTTCTCTCCTGGCTCGAATTCTTTATCTTTTGCTCTTTTGTTGTATTGACTGGCGTACTGTTTTTGCTTTTCTCCAGCACAGCTCTCGGCGAATGTCAAGGCCTTTTCCATGTCTGCTCTTAAATTTTTCAGGTATTTTGCCGGTTGCACTCCAATGTTCGGTGGTAGATTTATTTCTTTGGTCCAGCTTTCTTTAAGGATGGTGAGTGGCCCTCTCGGCAACTTTCCATAGACCAGCAAATACGGTGCCACTCCTGTAGTTGCGTTAGGCACTTCTCTCAATGCCCATACTGTAAATGGAATAATTTTATGCCACTGTCTCGGATTTTCCACAACGACATGATGAATCATTTTCTTGAACGTTTGATTCCATCTCTCCACCAATCCTGCCGCTTCTGGATGTCCTGGCGAATCGAATCGAGGACAACATCCCATCAGTTTCAGAAATTCTCTTGTTAGACTGGCTGTAAAATTCGTCCCTCTGTCGCTCGTGATCACTGACGGAACTCCCACATCCATGAACAGCTTCATCAAAGCTTCGCATACAGCCTTCGCGGTCAATGACTTCATCAAGAATATTGTCGGCCATCTCGTACATGAGTCCACGATGCACAAACAATACTTATGCCCTGCTGCTGAAGTCGGTTCGATTGGTCCTACGACGTCCATGGTCATTCTTCTGAACGGCACATCCTCTCTTGGTATTGGTGTAATCGGCACTCGATCCATCACCAAACTCCGTGCTTTCAGCTGACACTTCTCACAGGACTTGCAGAACTTCACCACATCTCTACGCATCCTTGGCCACACAAAGGACAACTTGATACGTTCCCTTGTCTTCTCTTCTCCCAAGTGTCCGCCAAATACTGACTCATGTGCTAATTCCATCACCTGAATTCTTCTTTCCTTCGGCAACACCAACTGATACACCAACTGGTCCAACATTTGATGCTTCTTATACATCAACCCATTCACCACACTAAACTCTGATCCTTTGTCTTCAGCTATCTTCCACCACGACCTCAGTGACTCGTCATTTCTCTGCTGCTCTTCAAATTTCTTTGCGTCTGCCAATTGTCTTTCATCACTTGTATTCTCGGCAAATAAATCCCTCATACTCGTGTCCATTTCACCATCACTTCCAGAATCATCATAATCATTATCACGTTCACATGCAACCATCTCTTCTTCAATTTCATTGTTTCCGGATGTTATTCCTTCTTCTTCTTGAATGCTTTGTTCATCATCGCTTTCTGTATCCTCATCTAGCAAACTTTCATTTGACTTTTCCTCTTCTCCTTCTTCCACTTCATTTCTCCGACTCTGTGCTCTTGTAGTCACATTCGCTTGCAATTCTCCTTGTAATACATTCACTGGTGGAACCTCTTTCAGTTCTGCGATTATCTCCGGATGCAGCAAGAACTTCTCTTTGTTATCTTTGCACAAGACTGCCGGAATGCTGGCACACACTAAGGTTAAATATGGCGCGATATTTACTCCCTTGTCTTTCCAATCTCCTCCTTCGTTATGACAACTCATCCGCACTTCGATTTTCACCAACTTAGCTGGAATGGGTTCTCCAGCCACACATTGCAAATGTACTCTGCCAATTTCTTCCACTGTCGCTCCTTTCAACAATTCCTCATTGATTACTGGAATCTCTGTACCAGAGTCGATCAGCGCTCTGACTTGCACGGGATGACAACTGTCATCATTTCCACGTATCTCTACATTGACATGCTGTAGTAATGACTTCTTTGTACGTTGACACTCATCTTTGCTTTCTGTTTCTCGACCAGTATCTTTAATTGGAGTAGAATTTACTATTTCTCTCTGTATAGCAAATTGAGGCGTGCACTTCATCACTGACTTCACTTCCGTTTCGCGGTTGTCTTGTTCTTCATACTGATTCGGTGCATTCCTTACTTGTATCTGATTTACTCTGAGATTTTCTGCACTTCGAGTAAATCTATTTCTCAGATTTGTCGCTCTTGGTGGTGCTTTGCAATCCTTTATCAGATGTCGGTCTGACTGACAATTATGGCAACGTTTCTTAACAATCCCTCTCTGTTCAGTGTTCTCCCGCCTGTAATTGTTCGCTGTATTGTTTTCTCTTTGGCGTCCCATCACTGGAATTCGACTGTACATTTGTCTGTCACCCGTTGCTTCTCTTCTATCTTGACCAAACTGTCTTCCAGGAGCACCATCATTCCTTGTTTCGTTATTTCTGGCTTGGTTTCCTGTTTCTTTGTTATTACTATTCCACCTGGGTTGCTTCGAACTATTACCCCATGCTTCATATCTCGGTTTGTCTTGAAACATTAGACCAATTCGATTATTCACGTGTACGTCTGCGAGTTCTGCAACATTACTGGCTTCCAAGCATTCAGTACCCTCTTTTGCTAGTACGAACTGTAGTGGACCCGGTGGTAGACATTCTTTCAACTTATCCGCCACCAACAGATCAAATAACTTCTCGTAGCTTTTACCCACTCGCCTACTTCTGACATAATAGTTCAACAGGTTCTTTAATCTTGCCGTAAACATCGTGTATGTTTCTTCTGCCGTTTTCCTCGCATCTCCAAATCGTGATCGGTATTCTCTCGCTGTCAATTTGAATTCTTTCAGTAGATGTTCTTTCACTATGTCGTAATCGTCTAGATCATCGAAAGACAATCGGTTCAACACCGTTCTTGCTCTTGGCGTCATTAGTGGCAACAGCAATTTGACCCAAAACTGCTTTTCCACCGTAAAACTGTTGAATGCATTCTCAACTGTCTCAAAATATAATGGCACCTCCATCATATCATATGGCATCTTAGGTAATACGTGTTTCATTGCATCACCTATCTTTTTAATCTTGGACACCATTGTCTCACTTTCTCTGACCCTGGTTCGTTCTGACTCTTCACGACTTCTTCTTTCGTCTTCATTTCGTTCCCTCAGTCTATTTTGATCTTCTACCCTACGTAGTTCTTCTTGTTCTATCTTTTGCTGCAACAATTCTAACTGTCTTCTACGTTCCTCCTTTTCTATAGCCATTTCTCGGAGCTGAGCTTCCTTAAGAGCGAGTTTCTTTTGTTCTAATTCTAATTGTTCTTCCCTTTCTCTTTCCGCTTTTTCCAAATTTTCTTTCTCCATTTTCAATTCTTCCTGTCGAATCTCTTCGGCTCTTTGTAATTCTGCCAAACGCATGGCTTCTTTGTCTTCCTCACGCATCTTTTGCTCTTCGATCTGTTGTTTTCGTATTTCTTCATCACTTTTCCTTGCCCTCTCGTATTCTATCATCAATTCCATTCTTCTTCGTTCTGCTTCGTCACGATCTTTTTTCATTTGTTCTAGCTGAAGCTGGAACTGCTGCTTCTGCATCTGTATCTCTTCTTGTCTCATCCTTTCTGCTTGTTCTGCTCTTACTTTTTCCTCTTGTCTCCGTTCTTTCTCTTCTTGTTTCCTTTGTTCCTCTTTCTCTTTCTCCTCCTGTCTCCGTTTCTCTTCTTTCTCTTTCTCCTCCTGTCTCCGTTTCTCTTCTTTCTCTTTCTCCTCCTGTCTCCGTTTCTCTTCTTTCTCTTTCTCTTCTTGTTTTTGTTCTTTCTCCTCTCGTCTCCGTTGCTCCTCTTTCTCTTTCTCTTCTTGTCTGCGTTGCTCCTCTTTTTCTTTCTCTTCTTGTTTCCGTTCTTTCTCTTCTTGTCTGCGTTGCTCCTCCTTCATCATCATAAATTGCATCAACGCCTCCATAGACATAGCCTGTGGTTTCTCCTCAACGCCACCTACAGCGCCTTTCTCTTCAGCTTCCTTTAGCCACACCTCTGCTAGGGCTCTCATCAAATTTTCCCTTGACATCTCTTCGACTTCTTCTATGTCGAGACCCTCTTCAATTAATAACTTTATTAATCGAGCAGACGACATCTTCTTTATACTCGCTTGCTTTTGTTCCGTAAGTTTCTCCATCTTACTTTCTTACTTCAACTGATTTGCGTGAAGAAATCGAGGGAGTGACTATGCTTTCTGCAATTAGCTGACTTTACTTCTTATGGCTTGTTTATACAAGGAGCGAGTTTTGTATACCTCTCTCTGGCGTTGTCGTAATGTTATTCGTATACCCGTTGTATCTTCTCACCAGTTGTTCGGATGCTCCGTTTCCTTCTCCCGTTTGGTCGGCTCCTCAGATTAATTCGATATTCACCTTCAATTTACGGACGGTGAATATTCCGAAAATTGACGTCGACAATGCTTCGTAAGCAAAATCCACCGTAGATATTCCTCCGACTGAAAATATTCCTCCGACTGAAAATATTCCTCCGACTGAAAATATTCCTCCGATTGAAAATATTCCTCCAATTGAAAATATTCCTCCAATTGAAAATATTCCTCCGATTGAAAATGTTGCTCCAATTGAAAATATTCCTCCGATTGAAAATATTCCTCCGATTGAGTTCACTATCCCAACGTCCGTTGCTTGAATTCAGTATCCCACCGCTGCCACCAAAAAATGTCAACACCCAATTGACCTTCAAAGTTTTCTCCCGTTTTTTCCCTTGTGTTCAGTAGCGTAGCCTATCCCTAGCCTAGTCACTGTGTTTCGATATCTAAAGCTAGTGTATAAATCTCTAAAGTTCTTAACTTGTTCAATTACAACAAAGCTCTGTTTCTTGTATTTTCTTCTTCTTCGTTCATAACACACGCAGATATCACAACAATAGATCAACGACGACAAACGCTTGAATTCTACGACAGCAACGCAACTATTATTATCTAAACTCCACTGTTCTCTAAAACGTCTTCTACTCTCTCTCTACTATCAACGCCTTCCTCTACAACTTCTTACACTGTCTGGGCGTACACTCTTCCCCTGGCCGCTCTGTCCTTCTATCTGCCTCTCTCCGTGTATCTGTCCGTCTGTCTGTCTATCTCTCTCTCTCTCTCGCGCTCTCCGGCGACGGTCGGCCGAGCCGCGCTAAACTTTCCCGCCAGTCTGGCACCTGCAGGCCTAACTGTCTAGACGCTGACCTTGAGCTGGTCTAGTCGTACGCCTAAACATCAACTGACTAAATAGACTATACAAAATTAGCTCACACATACACTCATGAGCCTAGCACGAGCGAAGCTCATAGTAACCTAACCATGCACTCATGAGCCTAGCACGAGAGAAGCTCATGCCATAGGAAGCCCTATACCACTATACAACCGGGCTTGTACAACTGATTGTCATGCATGCAGCTTACAGATCTTTGTCATTTAATGGATGGAGAGCATGACCTCGAGATCTCTAAAACGTATTCTTCTCCTGAAGTTTAAGCAGTTCCACAGCAATGAACACAAAGTCGTAGAAATCAGCGCATGCCACGCCAATTTTTTTATTTTGCCAACATTTCCTCTTTAACAAGTTTGGTATTCAGGAAAATGCGATTGTTAAACAACAGGTCATCTATTATCCTAAATGCTGAAGTATATAGTTGAACATCATCATAAAATGTGTTGGCAATGGCCTGGCGTCGTTGGACACAATGCTATACGAGTATCAGTGGAGTGTAAAGTTTTGAAAACTTCAACATATATAGCGCTGCGCAACATCCGATTTTCAGTCATAAACGTAAGGTCTGGAAGGCTAGAGCACAGAACGTAAAATCTTCGCACAATTTCTCTAGTTTAGTGTCAAAATAAGAACATGTTGTGTAGTGAACCTCAGCAGCAAATTCCGGGACAATTTGGGATCAATCCGGGACACGGGACGCACAGGGCCGATTCCGGGACTGTCCCGGCGAATCCGGGACGGTTGGCAGCCCTAAATCGCGATCATAATACACCGTGGTTCAAAAAAGTAAGCCAAATTGTTTTGCATAGGCCTATATCTTTAAGACCTGATGACATATCACGCTAAAAAAAATTCAAATATTTAGAGAATTGGACAAAGAATATGATTCCAAAATTTCATGAGATAAAATTGAACTGATTAAAAGATATGAATCTTTCAACTTCATATGCGGAAATTTCAGTTTACAAGCAGTTTTCTGTTATATTCAGTAAAATGTAAGCCAAACTGTTTTTCTTACGTCTCTAATGTCTGATGATCAATCATACTAAAATTTTCCCAATATTTAGAGAATTGAACCAAGAATAGAATTCCAGAATATCATGTCATAAATTTGAAAGGATAGAAAGATATGGATATTTCAACTTCATCTCCCGAAATATCAGTTTTTAGCAAGTCTGTTATGGTGTCCGTTGCGGTTTCGGCGCTTGGTCGTTCCCATTTAGTCTTCATTGGGTGCGCGGACGATTGATCACCGGACGGTTGATCACCGGACCGTTGATCACCGGACGATTGATCACTGCGGACGTTTGATCATCGACCGATTGATCACCGGACGATTGATCACCGGACGATTGATCATCGGTCTAGTGGTCATTGGTGTCATGAGTTATCTTTAATGGTGAGTTAGGCCCTAGCCTATTACGGACCAGGGTGTTTAAGACTATTATCGAAGTACTAGACTATAAAACAATTAAAGCACAAAACTCGTTTAGAAATTATTAAGGTAAAAAGACAACTGAAATTAAACTAAAAGACATATACAATTAGAGAAAACAATATCGTCGATAGACTAAATCTATAGCGCCCTAATCGATGGTCGTGCCCTCCCCCAGACCCCACCCAACAACTGGTCGATGACTCACGTTACCGTTCGCATGGCGACAGTTTCTGTAGGTGTGAAGAAGTCCAACGGGTTTCACAGCGAAGGGCTTCTGTCGGCTCACTGGTCTGGTTCGGTTGCTCCGTTCTGGAGTCGAATTCGTCCGTTTCCTCGTTCCAGGATGGAAGAAGAACCCAGCGTCCAGAGTTGCAGTCCTGCTGGCGTTCCAGTCACGACCGCTGACCGCGTCTTGTAGAGGAGTGCCTTCCGGCACCGCCCACCTTCTGTCGTAGACGTGGCGGAGAAGATGACTCCGTCCTCGTCTGATAGCACCGTAGCACCGTTGTGCTTCGTATTCTCCTGGTAGCACGGTTGTGCTCCGTAAACCCGCCTGGTAGCACCGTTGTGCCCCGTAAACCCGCCTTCCGACCACTGGACTCCGACGGTTGACGATTCACTTCCGACGATTGACTTCTGACGACTCACGACGATTGACTTCCGACGAGTGACCCTCCAGACAGTCTGTACTCTTGCCTATATAGCCTATCCGCCTCCAGACAGATGACCTTTACCCCCGGCACACCTTCTTGGACCCAACGACCATCGACGACCATCGATACATTAATATATATATAGCTATGTGGCACTAAGTATATATTATAATATTGTCACAATGTTCCTTTAAGCATATAATAATTATATAGGCCTAAGACATAGCACAACATAGATACAATTATATAAGCATACAATAACGGCCTAAAGATATTTACAAGGGCAACTCGTGACAATGGCCCACACTTAAGAGAAAACTAACTTAGCTTTTCTTTACAACTAAATTAAAAACGATTGCCCTGTCAATATCTAGGTTTACTTATCCTAGTTCCTATCAAGACCTACAGATGGCGGCTTAAGAAATCGGCTCCCACATTTTCAGACCCTTTTATGGAGCGTATGGTAAAACAATACGGCTGCAAAATTAAAGCCCAGCGCATTAATCTCCCATTCACTGTATTAGATCATTGAAGATAGATCAAAGGATGATAATCCATCCCACTTTCTCAATAGCAACATAGTAGAGACGTATGCTGCTTTTCACTGACGCTTCTGATGCTAGCCGGCCGTACAGCTTTCCCTTCGAGCTTAGCTTTTTCCAAAGCTATGGATTGCTCATGCTGCTCCTTTTGCATTTCCAATGCCTGCTCGTGCGCCTCTGTCTTCATCTTTCTTTCTAATTCTAATTTTCTCATTGCGCATTCATCGGCTTCGGCTTTTGCTTGTCTCTCAAAATCTAACTTCTTCATTGCATTATCTTCGGCTACGATTTTAGCCTGTTGCTCCATATCTAACTTCTTGAGTGCGTTTTGCTCTGCTTCTGCTTTAGCCTGTCGCTCCATCTCAAACTTGCGCAGTTCTCTGTCAGCTGCTCTCTCTTCTCGCTCAAGAATCCGTTTCTGTCGCGCTTCCTCATCAGCTGTGTGCTTTTCTACAAACTGAAGAAGCTCAGGCCCTTTCAAGCCACTCCTTTCGGCAAGTGCTATCAATTGCTCCATGTCGAGAAATAATTAGCAGACTGGGCTAAACTGAAACAGAATATCCCCTCAGCGACAAATGCTAGTCTATTCAGTCTAGATAATTATCTTAGACCCCACTATAGGCGACGCTAAAAGAAGTATGTCTTTAAACAATCCCTCTGGCCTATTTTATGCAGCGTACAACACCTACCCTATCCTAGCATAAACAATCTTTAGCAATGCTTCAATGCGTTTAGCTAAAATGTCTAGCAGTGCCTAAATCCCCGTCTAATTCTATCGAGATAATGAAAGCTATGTTATACTAATACCCCGACACTAGCCTAAACAAACTCGACCATCCCACCGCTGCCACCACATTGTCATGAGTTATCTTTAATGGTGAGTTAGGCCCTAGCCTATTACGGACCAGGGTGTTTAAGACTATTATCGAAGTACTAGACTATAAAACAATTAAAGCACAAAACTCGTTTAGAAATTATTAAGGTAAAAAGACAACTGAAATTAAACTAAAAGACATATACAATTAGAGAAAACAATATCGTCGATAGACTAAATCTATAGCGCCCTAATCGATGGTCGTGCCCTCCCCCAGACCCCACCCAACAACTGGTCGATGACTCACGTTACCGTTCGCATGGCGACAGTTTCTGTAGGTGTGAAGAAGTCCAACGGGTTTCACAGCGAAGGGCTTCTGTCGGCTCACTGGTCTGGTTCGGTTGCTCCGTTCTGGAGTCGAATTCGTCCGTTTCCTCGTTCCAGGATGGAAGAAGAACCCAGCGTCCAGAGTTGCAGTCCTGCTGGCGTTCCAGTCACGACCGCTGACCGCGTCTTGTAGAGGAGTGCCTTCCGGCACCGCCCACCTTCTGTCGTAGACGTGGCGGAGAAGATGACTCCGTCCTCGTCTGATAGCACCGTAGCACCGTTGTGCTTCGTATTCTCCTGGTAGCACGGTTGTGCTCCGTAAACCCGCCTGGTAGCACCGTTGTGCCCCGTAAACCCGCCTTCCGACCACTGGACTCCGACGGTTGACGATTCACTTCCGACGATTGACTTCTGACGACTCACGACGATTGACTTCCGACGAGTGACCCTCCAGACAGTCTGTACTCTTGCCTATATAGCCTATCCGCCTCCAGACAGATGACCTTTACCCCCGGCACACCTTCTTGGACTCAACGACCATCGACGACCATCGATACATTAATATATATATAGCTATGTGGCACTAAGTATATATTATAATATTGTCACAATGTTCCTTTAAGCATATAATAATTATATAGGCCTAAGACATAGCACAACATAGATACAATTATATAAGCATACAATAACGGCCTAAAGATATTTACAAGGGCAACTCGTGACAATTGGAATCTATTAACTGAGTACGAAAGATAAATGTCGTAATTACCGCTAGTAAAGATAAACATTTGTATGATACGATATGACAGACTCAATCTACCACATAATGTATTTAATTTGTAATAAAATTATAAGAAGTGAAATGTGAAAATATACTGAAACGGCAAGCGTTATTAAACTGGTAACTAATCAGAAAAACAGATGCGTAGGCCTACTTATTCTGATATGCTATTTGCTGTGTGTACATTTAAGAATTAACAGAAGCCGAAGATGTTTATCTTTACTAGCGGTAATTACGACATTTTTTCTTTCATCCTCAGTTAATAAATTGTAGTGACCACTAGACCGGTGATCAATCGTCCGGTGATCAATCGTCCGGTGATCAATCGGTCGATGATCAAACGTCCGCAGTGATCAATCGTCCGGTGATCAACCGTCCGGTTATCAACCGTCCGGTGATCAATCGTCCTAGAATCCTTCATTGATCCTGGAGTAAAAATTAATGGAACCTATTATTGTGGCGTTCTGCTGTCACACCATCTACCTGTAATCAGAAATCTATCCCCAGCAGGCTGCTTTTTTCAACGAGACAGTGCCCCAGCCCACAGAGCCAAGGAAACATTAGAAATGCTGACAAGAGAGACGCTAGACTTCATTTCTCCCACATTATGGCCTCCGAACAGCCCATATTTGAATCCTGTCGACTATAAAGTGTGGAGTTGTCATGAGTTATCTTTAATGGTTTTGGTGAGTTAGGCCCTAGCCTATTACGGACCAGGGTGTTTAAGACTATTATCGAAGTACTAGACTATAGAACAAAGCACAGAACTCGTTTAGAAATTATTAAGGTAAAAAGACAACTGAAATTAAACTGAAAGACATAATACATATAGAGCAAAATAATATCGTCGATAGATTAAATCTATAGCGCCCTAATCGATGGTCGTGCCCTCCCCCAGACCCCACCCAACAACTGGTCGATGACTCACGTTACCGTTCGCATGGCGACAGTTTCTGTAGGTGTGAAGAAGTCCTACGGGTTTCACAGCGAAGGGCTTCTGTCGGCTCACTGGTCTGGTTCGGTTGCTCCGTTCTGGAGTCGACTTCGTCCGTTTCCTCGTTCCAGGATGGAAGAAGAACCCAGCGTCCAGAGTTGCAGTCCTGCTGGCGTTCCAGTCACGACCGCTGACCGCGTCTTGTAGAGGAGTGCCTTCCGGCACCGCCCACCTCCGGTCGTAGAAGTGGCGGAGAAGTTTCCGCTCTCGGACACCGCCCACCTCCTGTCGTAGACGTGGCGGAGAAGATGACTCCGTCCTCGTCTGATAGCACCGTAGCACCGTTGTGCTTCGTATTCTCCTGGCAGCACGGTTGTGCCCCGTAAACCCGCCTGGTAGCACCGTTGTGCCCCGTAAACCCGCCTGGTAGCACGGTTGTGCTCCGTATTCGCCTTCCGACCACTGGACTCCGACGGTTGACTTCCGACGATTGACTTCCGACGATTCACGACGATTGACTTCTGACGACTCACGACGATTGACCTCTAGACAGTCTGTACTCTTGCCTATATAGCCTATCCGCCTCCAGACAGATGACCTTTACCCCCGGCACACCTTCTTGGACCCAACGACCATCGACGACCATCGATACATTAATATATATAGCTATGTGGCACTAAGTATATATTATAATATTGTCACAATGTTCCTTTAAGCATATAATAATTATATAGGCCTAAGACATAGCACAACATAGATACAATTATATAAGCATACAATAATGGCCTAAAGATATTCACAAGGGCAACTCGTGACAGGAGTGTGATGCAAGACTTAGTCTACCAGACAACAATCCATGGTAGAAACGATCTGAAGCAACGCTTGTTGGAAGTGTGGGATCGCCTGAACCAGAGGATAATCGACGATGCTGTTGCTCAATGGCGCCAGCGCCTCCAGGTTTGTGTGCAATAGGGTGCTCCAGATTATGATGCATTTTCAAAAAGTTTCTAAAAATACTGCTCCCTGGCAATTTTCCCATTCCATTTATCATGTTGATCAACTGTACCAATTTTCAGACCAATTGAAAAAGGTTAAGCCTTGCCACCGGCATAAAAACTTTACAATACGAAAATACATAGGAATTTTCTTTAAAATCGGCAATTTGAAAACCGTGATGGGAATTGGTGGGAAAACTTAATTATTTCATGATGATTAACTTCTTTTACAAGTTTTTGTATGTGCCTGACAATATTTATTATGAGAAACATTAGGTGCACTGGGTGCAGTATGAGAATTTTGGAAAATAGCTGCATGTGAGTCAGACGTTGATTTATGTGGAGTTGCGTTGTGCAATGAAAACTATACTATGGATCTTAAGAAAGACTAGGGTGCTGAAACCCAAACCAGGAAATTCTAGCACTGACTGGGTGTGTCTTAGATTGCTTAGTGAACATGGATAAATCATCATAAACTATTTTTGAGAAGTGATGACAAGTTATATGGCTTGTTGGGAGGGGCAATTATCCCATTGTCAGACAACGGAATTTCTTTAAATGGAGGTGTTCTGCGTTTGTTCGTTTATCTGAAAACGATCCAAATGTTCATGTTACTACAACGATTCCAGAAGCAGTGAAAAGCAATTAAATAGGTTTGGGGTTATCGAACAACGAAAGTAGAGCATCAAGGTCAAGATCATGGATCTCCACGAGAAAATTTTTATGGAGTCATGTTTGCACGTTCAATGCCTTGTTTTTGGTCAAGGTCCTGCTCCTCGCGGTGTCTGCTGCGGATGCATCTTTAGATGGTCTGCAGTTCTGGACTGATCTCAACACGATTGATTCAGATGTTGCTGCAGTTACTGTCCTTAGACATTTATGATGTCTTGCAGAAGAAATTGTGCCATTCGCATTGATCTTGAATTTGGTTTCTGAATGGGAAACCCACAAATTGCTCACCAACTTCTGACAGTGAGACAAACAGAACCACTTGAAACCCCCCTTTCAGTAGGCTATTTCCGCAGTTGAATGCATCCTCAAATCTGATTCATTTGATTACCAAAAGGTCAGTGCTTATTGTTCAACCTACTTAATATTGAAAATTACTCGCTCAGCTGAGGCTATAATTATACTACCAGCACAGTGGAAAGCTGTTGACAATTTCCAGCAGGCAGCGCTACTATTATGCCTACTAAAGCTTGTTCGTGAATGTAAAAAGCGACGAAACTAATAACATGCTTTATAAATACAGTCATAAAGGATTAATATCAACAATAGTCTACTCTACAGGTGGTTAAATCTCATCGGCACAGATTCCGAGATTTTAAGCACCGACGAAACTTTTGAAACAGTATAATAGGATAATAGGCCTAACAATGTAAGATCTGTAGGTCTGTGGGAGTGGAAGTGGAATTGCAGTAGCAGTTTGTGGTGAGAGTTACATTTGTCTGTTGATATTAGGGTCATGTTCTGACCAATAAATCATAAACACACACTGGTTTTATCATATATACTTACATACCAGCAATTTGTATTTTCAACCGAAAAATAACCGTTATTGTTAAACTTCATCGTGCTGGTGGCAAGGCTTAACCTTAATGTAGAATCCTCAAATTTGGTTTTTTAGACTCATCTCTATGAGACGCATGGGAAAATAACCGGGGAGCTAAGAATTTTCAACTTTTATTTTTTTGGAGCACCCTAGTGTGCAAGCAGGAGGAGAAGAACATTTTGAGTGTCTTATTTAATTCAATAATCAAACCATACTGTTGGAATAATATTGGTGGTTCAATTCCCTACATATCTGGAAAATCTTAGCCTGATTAATCATCATGCATTAGAGATATAAAGAAACCAGTTTGACTTACATTTCATTGAATCTAACAGAAAATTGCTTGTAAACTGAGATTTCCGCATATGAAGTTGAAAGATACATATCTTTTTATCCGTTCAACCCTATCTCTTGAAATTTTGGAGTCAAATTCTTGGTCCAATTCTCGAAATATTTGGAAAATTTTTGCGTGTTATGTCATCAGATCTTAGAGATATATCAAAAACAATTTGGCTTACTTTTTTTGAACCACGGTGTATTTTCCGGTAAGCTAGGCTCCTTAACCGAATTCATAATTCGCATAATTTTTCAAAGCGAATTCTCGAATCGATCTAAGTTGCCTGCGCACTATCCGCATGTCTTGACTTCGATATTCAAGCGACGACAAGTGTAGGCTAAGACTCCTTCAAGTTACAAAAGTGACGACCACGGTAAAAGAGAGCTTTACAGAACACTCGTTCATCGAGTAATCGATCTCGTTTCTGAAGAAAGTTCAGTGCATTTCGTGGAAAGCCACCTACTTCCTCGTCTACAGTGTGCTGTGCCTAGCCATGCGATATATTACAGCACGGTGAGCCTAGGTGTGATGTGCTATACAGTGGGACTAGATGAATAATTTTGCTTCACTTCCGACAAATTTCTATAAATAGCGCTATTAAATTGCTATTGAGCATTTAATTGCTGTTTTCTATATTTATCATTAGAATTATTATTGCTATAAATTCGCTACCATTTTAAAGTCTTCAATTTCTAAATACGTAATTTCGTTGATTTGATTAAAGCAGGCCGATGCAATGTCTGAGTGTAGGCTATAGCATTTCGTGCTTTAGAGTGCATGCTACTGCCAGTTAGCGTGCACTGTATAGCAAGCTTACAATGTGTGTGGGTATGATCTCTAAAGGCATACGTTGTAATGCAATGCGATGTAAATCCTGGAAAATGTCGCAACGCTCTCAAAATCCACGCCAGGGAAGTCAACCCATTCACATACATGTACACTATATAAAATCAAGTCCGCAATCGCTTGAAGCTTCTTTCTTTTCAATTCCAGGCCAGAATTGTTGGAAGTCAAGCCGAGGAGGTCACATGATGACACGATGGTAATGGATGATGGTAGTCATGTGTTGGCACTCTAGTAGATTCGAGATAGAATATATTGAGGAGCCCGGATTTCAGTCGTAGACAGAATGTAGCAATGGAGTGTGCGAGCGAAGTAGAGGTGAATTAAGGGGCGAAATAGAAGGATGCGCAGACTGGCGGTGGTCTTTCAGAGGTCCGTTCCAAGAAGCAGCGGGTTCTGATTCTAGAAAATTGAGGCTGGAGATCGAGACAGAGACAGATATGTCAGTGAGCATTTAAAATCTGGATGCTGCTGCCTATTTACTAGACATTGTACCGATAGATGAGTTGTGCTCTACCGTAGGATACGATGTATCTGGAGTGCACCTTAACTGCCATACCGTCGTTCCAAACTAAACATGATTCTTCGGTCACGACTGAAAGGATTGAGTCACTGTTACAACCGCCATTTACCTTCAATCTCGCCTATCATCCAGCTCCCTTATCTCGTCGTTTACGTCTGCTTATTAAGTTTCATTCAACAGACTCTGGACTTAATGGCAATAATAAGAGTATAGAGTGAAAGCACATCTTTTTCTTGTCCCTTTTTACGGCTTTGATTAGTGCGGACCATTCTTTTCTTTTTCAGAATCTCAAGCACTGTTTATTTTCTTAGGCGACGCACTCAACTCAATCAGCAAATATCAACGGCAAGCATTCACAAACTGCTGTGAATATGTTATGCATCGCATGTTAACACATTTCTTTCTCTTTTGCATATAAGCTGTATCCGAAAACAGCTCTAAAATCATTCACTGAGATGTTATTTATAATTATACTCATTATATACATTTTATTTTGACATTCTCTCACGTGACGCCTCTATGCAGTTGTTGGCAACTACATTTGAAGCGGTCCAACCGTACAATCTTGGATAGTGGCAAAATAGTCCTAGCCAATAGTACTATAAGCTTACACTCGTGTCGAGACCTACATGTAAGTGTAGAAGGAGATTATACATGTACATGTACATGTACGCAACACCGTTTCCTATTCATTCGATCCATCACCGAAACATGGTTCACTCATATGATCATCGCCCTTTAGTAGCCTACTGCTACTGAAGAGTTCAGACACATCACCAACTGGCACAGCATTAAAATTGAAGTTTGATCGGTGGGAAAAGTTTCTTTTGAAACAAGAAGTCGGATTGATGAAATAATACTTGCACAGCTAGAAGTTGGATTGATGACTGTTATCATAAACATCACTAAAATAATTAAATACGCTAAAATATATTATATGTTCCACGGCATAATTAAATAAGTTGAATTGCAGTTCAGCCGTTCATCTTCGCAAATTTACGATTTGACAGTAAACAATATGCAAGAGTTTCTAATTTTAAGTTAATAAGGTAATTGTAAACTTCGTTTTTCCTTACCGGCAGGATGAGTAACATTGTTTCTATTGAATATAACTTCGTATTCTTTAGTGTCGAAAGCTGCAAGCATACAGACATAACATACATGACCATCCATACTAAAACTAGCTGGTAACCTGGAGGCAAATGGCTAGAATGCCTAATACAATACATCTGCCACTTTTAGCTGAGAAATTGCTTTGAGTCACCTTCTCGCTTAATCTTCGAGATCTTTGGGTGACGCTTGACAAGGGTTTAGCTACTCACAACACGTTAACTGATTTTGTCACCGATGTACGTTAATTGCTACATCAACTCCGTCTTGTACTTCGCTTCATATCTTGTGAAACTGCAGAGTCCAGTCGTGTCTAACTGTCGTAATCGTAAAATCGTAATCGTAAACTCGAGATTTCTAAAGCGCCACTCGAAAGCCAAGCGCGGGGCACCAGCTTATTCACGAGCGCTGCGTTGAGTTAGAAGGGTTGTCCGTAAGAGTAGTCCGTGGTGGTCCGGGTCGAGTTACCATAGGATCAGAATCAGATGCGTTGAGTTAGAAGGGTTGTCCGTGAGAGTAGTCCATGGTGGTCCGGGTCGAGTTACCATAGGATCAGAGGGGCGGAGCAGCTATCAAGGCGGGTGTCGTCTGGGCCGGGAATTGGAGGGTGAAGGATCAGATGAGACAGGGTAAGAGTTCGTGAAAAGGAGTGTCTTGAGTTTCGAATGAAAAGCCCGAGGTGTGATGGATAGAGGAGCCTGAGGAAGGTTATGGTGTGTGATTAGTAGTGATGGTGGAGGGACTGAAAAGTATCGAAATTCAGGAGGCAGATCATTCCAAAGGCGTGGTGCTGAGATGGATATGGCTCGGTTGGAGAACTTGAGATGACTTGTGACCGGCGGTCGAGAAAGCGTCAGGCATGCGGATGATCGTGTAGAACGGGTAGGCTGGATGGTGAAGAGATCGCGAAGATAACTTGGCTGAGAGCATTGCAAAGAGTTGTAGGTTAAGGAGCGAACTTTGAAGTGGATTCGCTCTGGGATTTTCAACCAGTGAAGTGACTTGAGGATGGGGGTGATGTGATGATGTCTGGGTGTTATAACTGTCCAACAGGATGCAACGCGATTTCCTGGCGAGATATCTTAGGTCGTGCTCCATCGTGCCTGGCGATTTACTATAAACACCGCGCTGCTCAAGTGCTTATCACCTCGTATAATACTATAATACTTGGCTATTCATTATGTCGACGATCAAACCGCGTAAATCAGCGCATTTCTGTTCGTTATCGTAACACATGTTCGCCGGCAAAGAACATTCCTTTGAAGAATTACATTTCACGGCTACCATTATCTAAAAAATCGTGTCGTGAATCGTTCTTTGCTTGATTACCTGCGTGGTATCTCATACAATTTAAATTGTCAAGTCTAGTGGTAGAACGTTTGTTCAGTCTAGTTCAATAAACCGATGTTGAACATTTAACGAAATTTTCAAAAGCAACAATTATAAAACGGTGCTTTTTCATTCAACTAAATAAAATATTTTTTTGCTTTTGCTCAAAACATAAATTCCTATGAACCATTAAAGTCGCGATTATGATCGCGGACATAGTGAACGCGCGCGGTGACGAACGGTCGGGTTTTTCGAACGCGGCATCTTAACAGCCAATTTTGCGCTCGCGGTTTAGACCGGATATCGTATGAGGCTGACCCCCTGACAGGGCCCCTGTCGTCCGGTTACTGCTTTTCTACCCGTCGAGCGATGCCCTGCTTGGTTAGAGGATGCTCTTTGTTTCCCGGATTCACACCCTCTCAGGCAGCGCCTAACCTTCTCTATCATTGGGATCTTCACGTGGAATTAGATTACTTCCGTGGGAGAATATACCATCGGCTAAAGTCTGCCCATTTTAGCCATTGTTGCGCTGGAAGGGCCGCTGAGTTGGTAGGCCTACCTTGAAGGGGCGCTATATGAATATATAGAATGAATAAACAATGAGTAATCATTTAGTAGGTGGGTGCCCAAAACTCTAGGATACTCATACACTAAAGCTTAATGACAAATAGACATAGCCGCGCCATTAGATCTACTAATACTAGCAACTAATACCATTGCCATATCAGTAGAAATAATAATTCTAGTAGGCCATAAAATCCGAGTATAAATGTAGCTACAAAGCAAGTAACTCCTGCAGCGACGATACCATTATGCAATTATGAAAGGATTGACGATCCAGAACAGTCGAAATTTTTCCATGTCAATACTAATGATTATACCAATGACAAGTCTAACATATTTACGAATCTCAGTAACGGATATTGTGGTTCTTGAAGATTGTTCAAAGCAATCGCTATTCGAATGTCAATATGTATTATGTAGGCTACATGTATGTGTACAATGCATGACCAGGAATGTGTCACTGACACCCTGAACGTCGTTTATCATTATTGATTTTTGTCTTACATACTTAGCAGTCTTTACCGCTTTGCACATTGCACATTTTGCCCATAAGTAAGAACATTTAAATGAAAATATACAGTCTTAAAGGCAATTTCATATTTGCGTACAATGGTCAAGTTTCAAAAAACTATTTCAAACAGAGCAAAAGTTACATCACTTATACTGTTTTTGATGATTCAAAAACGTAACGGAACGAAAAGTAACAAAAAGCGATTTTATTAAGTCACGTTGTGATCCTATTCTATCACTTAACTTTACTTCGGTAGTTAATGGCTAGTTATAAGTAGGCCTATCTACAGTTCTTTAACTTTGTTTAAACAAACAACGAATTTCTTTGTATTTCAGTTCTTCAAAAATCCATCAATCGCAAGGAAACATAATGACATGACAATCACTGTATCAAAACAACTCAACGTTAAGACAACTTCGCCATCTTATCAAACTCTCTCTCACTACACTCTTTCTACACACGACTGGCACTCCTACCCAAGCCTATCTCATTCTTAGCGTACACCCCTCCTTCAGCCGCTCTGTCCCTCTCTCTGTCCCTGTCTCTCTTGCTCTCAGGAGTACGCCGCGCCGCTGCAAACTTTCCCGCCATTCAACCGCCTGGCCTACGTGTACGTTCAACAATAAACTGGCCATTCAAGGTTATACGAAATTAGGTTACACGCGTCTCAAAGAATTGTTATCAAAATTAATGAATTTGATAGTGCTTCACAGTTTGTGTTCAATGTGTCCACCACCAGTGACCATGCATAAGTGCTCTGGGTATCCCTGTAAAGTTCTTGATGGCCTTGTTGATGTGGTCCAGAGCTTAATTTTCCCATAATTATAAACTCGAACGAATTGCAAAAATCAATTTTCTTTTCGCTGTTGGTTTTGTCCGCAAATTTTGTCCGCAAATATTTCTCCAGCATAACTCTCCACACTTGATAATCCATCGGGTTCAAATCCGGAGATGTGTCGGTCATTGCCTCTTCTCAATGAAACGAAGACAATTGACTTTGAGCCGATCTCCATTCACCAACGGATTATTTTATTTAAGAATTCTCAATATAACTCTTGATTTCTGCGCTCTCCCTGTTTAACTTATCATATTAGTTCTAATCGATAATTATCGGACCTTGCTCTCAAAGTATCTGGATACACATTTGTCTATCATTGACACCTTGGCCAGTTTCATATTTCATTTTTAGAAATTTGAATTTCATTGTTTTAATACCAAAATCCTTAATCTTACACATTCCTAAAGACAATGATCACGTTCTTCATAAATATTTCTCATACAGACGTTCTGGCAAGTACAATCTGCGACCTAGGCCGCATTTATTTGAACTCACGAATAAAAACAATAAAAACTTCATAAAACGGATGCTGTATAAGAACGTTTATTAAGCTTTTAATCCGCTACTCTCTTTGTGCTTGTTAACTGTCGCGTTATGTCGACCGGTTATTCTGTCAATAAAACGAATATATATAATTTATATATATATCCTTGTTTATCAACTTGATCGTCATCGTGCTAAGTGACTTCACAGGGACATGCCGCTACGCTGGTAGCCTACTCTGTTTTTTCTAAATAATAATAATAATAATAATAATAATAATAATAACAATAATAATAATAGTAGTAGTAGTAATAATAATAATAATAGTAGGGAATGTGATAAGATGGAAATGGCCACCTTATTCTTGGTTCAAATCACCCTCCTAATAGGTTAAAAACTATATATATCCTATAGCCTTGGTTAAAAATCACCGAAACCAACATCAACCAATAACCAGCATCAACCAATAACCAGGAACTTTCCGTTAGTTTCGATCCGTCGTGCACAAACCTATAGGTATGGTTAAAACACCTACCTATACCCCATAAAGATCAAAGGTCGCGGGGAAATCACTGCAGTATCGATGATGAGTCATTGGGCGATTACGCCGGCTGGAAATTACCTATAGTATCGATGAGTCATCATCACAATTTTTTCATAATCGTTTCACAATGTCAACAAGTTATCGTTATCGCTCCATGAGTTAAACGTGTCTGGGTACCCCAACCATTTTACGAGTGATTTTTTCCCGCGTTTCCTGATAATCTTTTCTATTCTAAATGTTTCTTGAGTTGTCTTTTGTAGCTCCTTTTCATAGAATGACCCTGTATTTCTTCACCATTACAATCAGTAATCTTATAAGTTGGCGTATTTGTGTATTGAATCTGGGATACTATAAAAACCTCCTCCGTCCATCTGGGCAAATACCCTTGTCAAAAATATTCTTCTTCTTAGTTATTCTGACTTTATCACCGATTGAAAACTTTAGTATAATAGGTTCAGAAATCTCTTTACCGTATAAATTCATAAATACAGTCTTTTCATTCACTTTCATACTAGCCTTGGCGGGTGACATTTTAATAGAAGAATGTCTTGTTTCATTATAATTACTAACCATTTCATCTAATATATCGATATATTTTCTAGTTGAATTAGCCGTAAAGTACTTAAACATTTTCTCTTTCATCGTCCTGCTCCATCTCTCAACGACGCATGACTTTTCTTCATTTTCAGTGGAATAAATATCGATCAGTTTTTGCACTTCTTTATTATAAAATTCTTTTCCTCGGTCCACCCAAAGTTTCCCGCATTTTCGTCCGCTACTCGCGAATATTTTCGTTAGAGCAGCGGCCACGGATCTTCCGCTTTTATCTCTCAACGGTACGATAAACCCATATTTAGAAAATACGTCTATTACGGTTAACAAATGCTTAAAGCCGTCGTTGTATTCGGCAAATGACTGCATGTCTACCAGATCGGCAGCCCAAATTTCATCGATGCCCCCGACATAAACTTTCCTTTTTCGAAAATGTTTAACCGCTGGTCTATGTAATTCATCGGCCAGCTCATCCGTCCACTTTAGCTTTTTTTCTTCCACCCCCAAAACTTTGCCGTTTTTTTAGCTGACAAGATGGGTGTAACGATTGCCCTCTCTATACGTTCCCGCAAGCTAGGATTTGGAATATTAATCAAATCATTAATCATTACTCTATCTGCAGCATTCCTAGAAGCTGTATCAGTGTGTTGATCGTAAGCCAGGTCGTGGTAATATGCGGCGTTATCGATCCTGTTTACGGGTTTGCTCCACTCTTTAGGTGTTCCATCAGAATTTAATCTCAAATCTAGTCTAGTACCAGGACCAGTAAACTGATGACCTGGTAAATGCATCTCTCCTGGGAATTTAGCCCATGGTAACTTAATGCCGCTAGTTACTGTATTTAAGGATCCAACTAGATCGCCGCCTTGTGATGCTTTCACGAACTGCGTCTTTATTTTTCCCCAAACATCGCACGTGCCTCTAAGCATTAACCTCCCATTCTTCGTTATAACAGTCTGTACGTTTTTAGTTTCAGTATGATTTTTACACTTTACGCAATACATTTTAAATACAATTAGATATATTTAAAATGGAAGCCAAAAATTTATCGTGGAACGGCGTGTTATCTAATAGATTCAATAATCCTCTTTTGCCGAGAAGTATAAGAGGATTAATCGTAGGAAAAAGTGGTTGCGGCAAGACTACTTTACTGTTGAACCTACTTCTAAGACCTGGGAGGTTAGATTACAATAATCTGCAAGTATTTGGTCGGTCTCTTTTTCATCCAGAGTATAAAATACTAAAAAAAAGCATTTGAAGAAAAACTACCTAACGAATCCATTATCGGATTATTCGATTGCCAAGAGGAGATCATGAGACAAAATCTTTCGCCGGCAGTTGTAGTTGAGGAAATGGCTAAACACTTAAATGAGAAATCTGACATTTCTTCCAAGTTCTTTGAGTCATCAACAGATGTGCCAGACCCGAGAGAATTGAACCGTGATAAGAAAAACCTAATGATTTTCGATGACTTACAGTTAGAAAAGCAGAATAAATGTGAGGCCTACCACAACCTAGGAAGGCATAGCAATGCTGACTGCTTCTACCTCGCTCAAAATTATTTCAAACTACCGAGACAGACAATTAGAGAAAATGCAAACTGATCTGTTTGTTTCCTCAAGACGACAAAAATATTGAACACATATACAAAGACCACGCGAGCATAGACATGACTAAAGAGGAGTTTAAGAAACTTTGTCAACGAGCCTGGAAGCAGCGTCATGGATTTGTAGTAATAGACCAGACTAGTAATAAAAATAACGGCAAGCATAGATGCGCTTCGATGAATTTTACATTCCATTATAAAAAAATCTTTGCTAATATAAAAAATGGACTCGATTCAACAAAAGATTGCGATCAATATTGAAAGGATCGCGCGTTACACGGAGCCAAAGACATCGTTTCACATATTATTGAGTGATAAGAGTTCGCTAAAAAGGACGCGGTTCAATCCGCTGATACAGTTCGATAAAGAAAAGAGATACGAGATGGCTTTGGTCAACCTAGAAACATATTATTCATTCCCAAACATCGACGCGACTAACAACAGCTTTTCGTATTCGCCGAATGGGGGAGGTACGTGGGTTACTATTCACATCCCTGAAGGCTGTTACGAAATGCTTGATATTAATGAACACGTCCAGAGAAGCATGAAAGAAACTGGGCATTATGATATGGTTAACGACGCGTATAATATTAAGATAGAAGCAAACAGTAATACGTTGAAAACTGTTATACATATCGGGAAAAATTACCTGGTTGATTTTGGGGTGTCGAAATCTATCGGGTCTGTCTTCGGTTTTAAAAGACAACGTTATTCAGAGGGGTACCAAGAATCAGAGAATATAATAAACATAATGAGTGTTACTAATCTGAGGGTTACGAGCGATATCATCGGAGCGTCTTATAGCAACGGAACTACGGATAACATTATCTATTCCTTCTTCCCAAATGTAGGACCTGGGCCCGTATGCACATAAGAGCATAACTCTTATATATAGCATAAATCTGGCCTATCTGGGAATACTGGGTTAATTCCGTATGCACGTCTCGAGCTTAGCGAGTTGTGCTAGGTATAACGTTATTCCAAATCCGAGGTAGGAGTTAGCCGGCTATTCCCATTGTGAACAATAGACAGCCGACTCTGGCTGGACATCGTGAACAATAGGCAGCCGTCGATATTTCCCTGTGGCCCGTCTGTAGGTCTAAATCTGCTTACCCCACGCCGGTGTTGCGTGACAGAGTCTCCCCCCTAAAAGTCTCCCCCGGAGACTTTATTTCGAAACAGATTCTCCCCCGGAGGATCTGTTCTAGAATAAATTCGCCTCCGGAGAGTATATTCTGAAATAAAGTCTCCGTGGGGGAGAGAATATTTCCGCCGTCCACGAAATAAAGTCTCCCCCGTTCAGCGTAAAATTGGCTACAGTTGCATCAAATTTAGAGATGAGCGGGCTAAACGGTTAGTTTACGTTGCCAGATTATATAACAAGAAAACATATAATACTTTTACTTCAGAAAATTTCTTCCAACACAGAGTTTCAGCTAGGGGGAGACTCTGTTTCGGGGAGAGACTTTGTATCGGGGGGAGACTTTATTTCGTGACACCGGCAACGACCGCACATAAATATATTTCACGCATGCGCGCTCAGCTAAAACCTATTGAATTGGGGAAGAGCAAGCGTCATGCATCGTCGGGTGCAAGGAATATGTAGATTAGTTATTCTCATCGCTATATTGTTTTCGTACATTCCAATGGCTATATGGGGAATTGCTAAGCCGGTTTAGGCACTAAACCTAGACAACCTTATGCCTTGTCATGTGCATACCAGCCCTGGTTACAAGATAATTGAAACGCCTAGAAATTTGATATATCTTCCAATCACCCTATCCACGATTTCGACAATGGAAACGACTCTCACGGATCAGAATGGCGAACTAATTAATCTGCGAGGTGAGGAATTATCGATACGGCTTCATATAAGAGAAGCTTAAAAATTTATTAACTTATATATATATAAAATGAGTCGGTTCACGAACTTCAAAGTCAATATTTCAGAAGGACAAAAAGATAAAATTAAAAGATCGCTACAAGCGGGAACCGGCGTAAGCATCAAACTCAGTCACAGCGATTTAAACGGTGAGCATATCTTGGCTCTTACCCAAGCACAGACTAATAAATTAGCTCAAGCGTTTCAGGATGGGAAAGGCGTGACTATAAAAATGAGTCTTGTCTTGTCTTGTCTTTAACCATCCTCGATTCGAGAGTTGGTCGCTTCATGGACATGCCTTCGCCACTTTTTCCTGTCCTCCGTCTCCTTCAGTATCCTCTCGAATGGTAGTTCCATCCACGCGATGATGTTAGCGATCCATCCCATCCTCGGTCTTCCCCTTGCCCTTGCTCCCGAAATTGTACCCTGTATTATTTCCTTTTCTATGCAGCCCCCCTGTTTCCTCATCAAATGTCCGAAGTAAGTGAGTTTTCTTCTTTTTATCGTGCTCAATAAGGTTCTTTCTGTTCCCGTTTTCTCCAATACCCATTCGTTTGTTCTTTTCTCTGTCCATTGCACTCTCAAGATCTTTCTTAGACATTTCATTTCGAAAGCATTTATTCTTTCATCTTCTCTCTTTCTGATCGTCCAACTTTCACACCCATATGTCGCCACTGGCCATACCAAAGCCTTCATGAGTCTGATCTTGGTAATCATTTTGATATTATGACTTTTCCATAGCGTCTTCAATGCTGTCCCTGTGTTGAGTCCTCTTGCTAATTTCTCTCTTATATCTGTGCTGCTGTCTGCATCTTCGGTTATCAACGATCCTAGGTAATGAAAGGTGTCCACCTGTTCCAGTTTTTGTCCTCCAATTTCAATATTACACGTTCTGCCTTTTTGTGTCATCACTTTGGTTTTATTCATGTTTATCCTCAGACCTCTCTTTTCTCCTGCTGGGTGTAGTCGTTCTGTCAGTTCCTGCAACTCCAATTCTGTTCCCGCTAATAGTACTATATCGTCTGCGTATCTTAGGTTAGTAATGACCCTTCCTCCTATCCGTATTCCTCCCTGCCATCCCTCCAGGGCCTCTCTCATAACCGTCTCTGCCATGATGTTGAACAAATGAGGTGACATCACGCATCCTTGTCTCACTCCTTTCTTTATTCTGAAGCCTCCTGATAGTGTACCTGCAACCTTTACTTTAGCTTGTTGTTTGCAGTATAATTTGTTCAGTAGATCGATGATATGTGATGGAAAACCCATTTCTGCCATTGTCGCCCATAGCTGTTCATGTGATATGCAGTCAGACGCTTTTGTAAAGTCCACGAAACACATGTACAGCGGTTGTTGGTGGTCGTGCATTTTCTGCATTATAATTCTAAGATTTGTTAGTTGGTCTCTGGTGCCTCTTCCTCTTCTGAAACCGGCCTGTTCGTCTGCAAGTTCAGATTCTGTCTTTCCTCTTATTCTCTCCAGTATGATCCTTAGAATAACCTTACTGGCATGAGATACCAGGGCTATGGTTCTGTAATTTCCACAATTGCCTAGGTCTCCTTTTTTAGGTATCGGTATAAAAATTGAGTTCGTCCAATCCTCTGGCCATTCTCCTGATTCCCATAACTCCTTACAAATGAGATGCATACGATCCAGTGCAGTCTCTCCTGCTGCTTTAAATAATTCTATTGGAACTTCGTCCATCCCTGCACTCTTTCCGTTCGCCACTTCTTTCATAGCCCTTGCCACTTCTGTTCTTAATGGAGCTGGTTCTCTTGTGTACCTTATCTCTTCACTTGTGTTTCCATCTTTGTCATCATATAGCTCTTTACAATATTCTTTCCATCTCTCTGCAATTCCTTCTTTGTCTCTTATCAGTTCTCCTGATGTTGTCTTTATTCCAAGAAGTTTTGGGCTGAATTTCCCAGTTAGTGTCTTGACCGTTTGGTATACTTTTTTCATGTTCCCTTGCTTGTTATTCTCTTCCAGCTCGTTGCATTTCTCTTCTATTTGTTTTTGCTTATCCTCTCTAACTTTCTTCTGTACTTCTTTTTTTAACTCTCTGTATTGTGCTCGGTTGTTTGTTTTTGCTTCTCTCTTTTTTTGTATCAGTGTGAGAGTTTCTGTGGTAATCCATGCTTTCTTCTCTGGTCCCTTTTTGTATCCTATTGTTTCTTCTGCTGTTTCTAGGAGTATCTTCTTGGTTGTTTCCCATAATTGTTCGGGTGTTTGTTTCTCGTCTTCTATTTCCAGTCCTTCAAACCGGTTCTTTACTTCTACAGCAAACTCTTCTCCTTTTATTCCTTGTAGCTCTTCTAGATTTAGTTTCCTTGTTGTTGCTGTCTTCCTCATTTTTCTTAGTTTTATCTTTACTTTTGCCACCAATAACTGGTGGTCCGTGTCGCAATCCGCCCCTGGGTATGTCTTGCAGTTCTTGATGCTTTCTTTCCATTTTTGTGCAATTGCTATATAGTCTATTTGGTTTCTGGTATTTCCATCTGGTGATATCCATGTATATAATCTTCTTGGATGATGTGTAAACCTTGTGCTGCTTAGACTCAGCTCCTGCTCTGTGCAAAAGTCCATTAGTCTTTCTCCTGCCTCATTTGTTTCTCCTAATCCTCCTTTTCCCACCACTGCTGCTCTTACATCCGTTAGTTGTTTTCCTACCTTTGCATTAAAATCTCCTATTATCATCAAGATGTCCTGTCTTGGTATCTGTTTTACAACTATGTCCAGTTGCTCATAGAATTCCTCTGAACTATCTTCTTCTGCTGTTAGTGTAGGTGCGTATACCTGAATTATGGTAAGGTTCCTTGGTTTGGCGCTTATTCTTGCCATTAGCACTCTTTCATTAATTGGCTGATATTCTAAGAGTACCCCTGATAACTTCTTATGTATCCACAAAGCCACTCCTCTTTGTCCCTGTTTATCTCCTCCTGAGTAAACTATGGTATGGCCATCTTCCGTCGTAAAATGACCCCTTCCTGCCCATCTTGTCTCTGATAATCCGCATATCTCTACTCCGTTTCTTTCCAATTCCTTTCCTAGAATTTGAACCTTGCCCACTTGTAGCAAGGTTCTTACGTTCCATGTCCCAATATGTACTGTCTTTCTTAGTTGTAATGTTATCCTTTCTTCTGCCTTGACCCCATCTCCACCTCCCTCTCTTCCAGTAGCCGATTTTCCGACCCTGTCCTGGTTGCCCGGCAGGGGACGCGGACCTTGGTTACCCGGGCGACGTCCGAGCCGGTATGGTATGTTGTGTCTGTGACTGTCCATGTTGCTGATTGGGAAAATAAGGTAGTAGCTTCCCTCGTCTTTCCACCTCGCAGTGGCTGTTCTTTATGTATAATATACACTTCGAACAGCCTTTTCATGCGTAAACCGTTGATGGCTACTAAGGACCGTCTTCCGCCTTACCATGATACAAGACCTGCTGCTGCCCAGGTCTTGGCCGAAAAATGAGTAAAACCCAATTAATACATAACACTAAAGTCGAAGGAGGGTTTATAGGCGCCATTTTACCGTTTCTAGCAACTGCGGATAAATTCCTTCTTTCTAGCGTATTACCGAGCTAAGCAACGGGTGCTTTAACTGGAATAGGTGCAGCGGATGGTTCTAAAGTCATTGATAAAGTCACCGGAACGGGAGGGGCTATATATCTCAATAAGTAAAGTAAAGTAAAGTCCTATCCCGTTCCATGAGGAACACAGGGAGGCGCTCATCTCCTTTTCAATGGCCCTGAGCCAGCAATGGACGAATCCCAAGGTCCTGGACACGAGGCCAGTGTGTCGCAGGACTTGCTGTTTACTTCCCAGCTTACGCCGGTACCAAATTATACTTGCTTGGTGACAGAGGCACGTGTGCGTGAACAACTTGCCCAAGGTCGTTACCCGGAGTCGAACCCGCAACCTCCAGCTCCGTGAGCGGACGCGTTACCGGTCTGCCACCAGGTCGCAATATCTCAATACTAGAGGCAAAAACTATAAGATCGTGCAACAAGGGCAGGGCCTATACTTGAAGCCATACCAAGGATCTGGATTAAACGGCGCGGGAAAAAGTCTGTATCTGAAAAGAGGTAATGGGTTTGTAAATGGGGAAGGACTTATACTAGGACCAGATTCACCGTTTAAAAACATTCCACTTCTCGGATTGTTACTTAAAAAAAATATATTGTATATATAAAATGTCTCTATTTCCGATTCATAAAATGGGGTGGACGAATCCTAAATATGTAGAAGTAAAAAGGACTCAACCGAGTTCTGTTAGATGGCAGGCGTGTGAAGGTATGTGGGATGTAAAATATAGACCCCAAAGACAACTAGGTGGCCTAAGATGGGAGGTTTTTGCTCAAAAAGAGATAACTATTCATTCAAAAGAAAATACAATTTTACCTTTAGACTTAGGTGTTCGAATGACGAAAGGATCGTGTAAAATTTCACTCCATCCAGAATTTATAGAAGCGGGTTGCCGTCTGTTAAGCGATACCGTTACTGGGTTCTCGGAAGACATTTTACTCGATATTAAGAATTTTAACGACCTCGGAACAGTCGTCATAAACGAAGGAGACTCGTTGTGTTATGTGAATTACGAACAAAAGTGAATTCCATTTAAAAAAAATAATCTTCGGTATTATAAAATGGAATTGAACAAAGCAGACACTTATCGCCATCAGAAAATATCTGAAATTCAACAGGAAATCTTACGAGAACGAGAAAAGAGAGATGTAATCTGTAAAAAATATCAAAAGAGTGTTAAAGTAGTCGAAGCGCTGGCAGGTTTGTTAACTCTTACATCTTCAGGACTCGGCGTATTAGGTGTAACTTTTATAAGTTCCGTCGTTGCTGCACCCGCCGCTGCCATCGTGGTATCTTTATCCGCTGGAGCTGGGGCACTATCTCTGATATCTTCCCAAGTCCGCCGAATATTTTCGCTCCGGCAAGACAAACATGCAAAGATCAGGACTATAGCCGAAGGGAAACTCAATTCGATCAGCGACCTCGTTTCAAAAGCCATGGATGATAATAATATATCAGACTCGGAATATTCCGTTATTCTGAGTGAATTCGAGAAATTTAATCAGATGAAGGAAGAGGTTAGAAGTAAAACCACTATCAACATAGATGAAGCGACGAAACACTTTGGCGAAGCGAATTGAATATTTACGTTTTATGTTTTTATGTTTTATGTTTTACGTTTAAATATTGTGTTATCAACTTAAAAATGTCGTTTCTAAAAAATTCAGGACCCAGCAAAACGCGACTTTGTAGCTGAGAATTTTCTCAAGATGAAGCAAAATATTAAACAAGATTCGTTATCTGAGAAACTAGGGAACAACGGACTTGAGCGGGAATTAACAAAAGCGTACAAGCCTATAATCGACTCGCAGTCTGGTATAGCCTATCTAAAGAATTAGGTGCTATAAAAGAGAACTCAAAGTTAACAGCTGAAGCGCTTCGTGCTTTACCAGCATCGATATCAACATCGTTGAAAGCGATTCAATTCCCACAGTATCCATCGATAGACGTGTTTGAGGATGACCCCGTTTCAGATACTAGAACTTTGGAATTAGGCGATATCGCTACAAAATATTTAAAAGAATATGCCTCGAACAAGAAGTCGACGGATACGACTTTCGGAATATGCTCAAAAGATGGGGAGTTTTTCATCGGGAACAGCCTAATCTCGATCGAAGGAGATGATATAACGGTGGGTTATAAGACCTACAAGGGAACCCCAGGGCTATGGGAATTGATGACGATGAAGGAGCCAAACGAGACGATATACAGGTAAGGGGGTTGTAGTTCTCCCGCAAGACCCCGATGCGCTAGTGGAAATGTTGGCACTACGAATGGCTAGCTACAGAGCAGGAAATTCGGGATTAAGAAACGAGATAGTCGGTATCGGCGATGAGTTACTTAGACAAAATAATATAATTGAGTTAGACTATAAAAATTTAATGATGCAGTTATAAAATGATTGTTATAACAAAGAGAAGATTTACTAAAAGGTACATCGTAGGAGGCGCAGGGATATTTGACACGATATCAGGATTTTTCAAAAGAATGTTAACCTCAAATGCTGTGAGACAGGTAGCAACAACCGCATTGAGTGCGGGTAAAGAGGCTGCAAAGGAGATTGGTAAAAAGGCTATAGATGTTGGAAAGACCGTCGCTATTAAAGCGGGGAAGCGATTAGTTGATAAAGCAGCCGCAAAAATGTTTGCACCACCCTATGAAAATACAACGCTTAGTCAAAAGAGTAAGGAAACTTTGCAGAATTGTATATATCCCACCCTTCGACGAATATAAATAATTTACTGTCTGGTACTGGTGGCGCCGTGTCGATCCAAGATTTGGTGTGCGGATCCGGAATGAAGTGGGCTTAAAATAAAATCTTATCGTATTAAAAATGCAGTCATATATTCTGAGATTTACTGAAAATACTATTATGGACGAGGGAATTGAGAGATATGAACTTCATGAATACGAACCAGTGTCTGGGAGTGGGACGAAACTTAACACTGGGGAAATTCGTATAAATATCGAGCTTCAAGATTTGTTCAGCCATCCCTCCGAGTCATACCTGCTTTTCGAAGGTAGACTGACTAAAGCGGATGGAACCTTTTACGCCAATGCAGACGCTGCGGCTTTAGACTAGTCAACAACGGGCTGATGCATCTCTTCAGCCAGATATCCTATTCCCTATCAAATCAAGAAATAGAAAGCGTGTTAGGGTTAGGGTTAGGGTTAGGG